>VZTO01025219.1:7166-53419 GCA_013400615.1 Syrrhaptes paradoxus | reverse complement strand
CGCGCGGGGCGGGGCAGGGCCGGGCGGGGCGCGCCCGCATCCTCCGCCGCGGAGCCAGCCCGGTGGCTCCCGCGGGGTGCGGCAAGGGGGGGGGACGCGGCACGAATGCCCGGGTCGCGAACACTGAAAGGCGCAGCAGGTTGCACTGTCCTCCCCGCTTTCGCGTTCCCTCCTTTCGTGTTCCCCACTCCCTTGCCACCGCCCTTGGTCCGTCTTTGCACCCTCCTTGGTCCCCCCCTCTCCATTCCCCGTCCCGCTTTCTTCCCTCCCTCCATAACTCCTCCATCCCCCCTTCCTCCTTCCATCCCCTCCATCCTCCATCCATCCTTTCTCCCTTCATCCTTTTCCCCTTCTTCATCCTTTTCATCCCTTACATTCTTCCCTCCTCTCCATCCTTTCCCCTCCTCCATAAATCTTCCCCAATCCATCCTCCCCTTCCCTCCCGCGCCATTCTCCCGTGGGACACGACCGTCCCGTCCCCCTCTCCCCAGGGACCGCGTCTCGGGGAAGCCCCCCACTCCTCTCCTCCCCTCCCCTCCTCGCCAGCCCCGCCCCGCCCGGTCCCGGGCTTTCCCCCCCAGCCCGGAGCATCCCCGCGGAGCCGGCAGCACCTGCTGCTGGAGGCGGTGTCTGCGTGCAGGGAAGCCACGGCCGGTCCCTCGCATACAAACTACGCTTGCTCAGAGCAGTTTAGACAGCTCCAGACTGCTGTCTTTTTCTGTCTCCCATAAACCAATGAAGTTAACGCAGGCATCCTGTGGCTGGGCCCTTCTCCCTCTTTTCGGGCTGGCAGCAGCACTAACCCCCAGACAAGGCTGGATCGCCCCCTTCCTCCCAATGGAGGCATTTAGCCTGGAGAAGAGGAGGTTCCAGGGACACCTTCCAGCACCTTCCAGTGCTGAGAGGGGGCTACAGGAGAGATGGGGAGGCACTCTGGATTAGGGGGTGTAGGAACAGGACGAGGGGGAACGGCTTTAAGCTGAAAGAGGGGAGATAGATGAGATGAGATGAGATGAGATGAGATGAGATAAGATGAGATGAGATGAAGAAATGTTTTCCTGTGCGGGGGGTGAGGCAGTGGCCCAGGGTGCCCAGAGAAGCTGTGGATGCCCCATCCCTGGAGGGGTTCAAGGCCAGGCTGGATGAGGCTTGGAGCAACCTGGGCTAGTGGGAGGTGTCCCTCCCCATGGCAAGGGGGCATTGGATGATCTCTAAGGTCCCTTCCCACCCTAATCATTCTCTGATTGTATGATATCATTCTACAACAATATAGCCCTGCTACCTTTCCCAGCAGAGCTGGTATTGCACACGCAAGAAAGTAAATCTTTGCAAATTTCCCTCCTCTGGCGAAGAAACCCCAGGAGAGCTGAGCCAACCCAAAGGGTCACTTCCCTAGTGAGGGATGGGCCATTCCTCCCCAGGATGGGACGGTTGCTCGTAGCCACCCCAAAGCCCTGCATACCAGCAGGCTAGGGAGGGGGAGGAGCACATTGTGCTTGCCCACTGTCCAGGCTGGGACGTGTGTGAAGCAGTCAGATCCTGTTTTGACGTTTTGAATCCCATGGAAATCGGGACTATTGTAATACCATCCAGTGCAACTTTATTTTAGATGGTGTTATTTCTGCTTTTGTGAAGTACCTAGTAACTAACATCATCTTGCTGGCAGATGCTCTGTAGTATAGTCAAAGCTCTTTTTCCTGACCTTTCAACGCTGTCTTACTGTGACTGATGGGGTGCAGAGTGCCTTGCACATAACTGCACAGACCTCTGAAGGGAGAAAACAAGCAGTGAGGGAAATGGGAATTAAACCCTTCTGTCTGTCCCGCTGAGGCTGGCATCCAGGAATGCCGTGTTCTGATTCTCCAGGGGACCCTGGCTGTACCACTGCACCTGTAAGGAAGCATTTGCAATCCTGTACGGTTTTGGAGTTGCATAAATTCACAGTAGCAGCTCTTTCATTACAACTCTGACATACACAGATGAGGAGGTGGAAAGGCCTATATGTTCCCTCATAGCATAGCGTGCCTGATGTGTGTCCTGGTGCATGGAATGAAATGTGTTACAAGATGTATGACTTGGTGCTGCTAAGCTCCTCTGTGGAAGATTGCAAATAACTAGAATGAAGTTAGTGTCCACCAATATGATCTGGGTCTCCACCATGAGTGCAGCTCTCCATTTGCTTTGCCCTAAATTATCATCTTCACAGCATGTTCTTTGAGTGTTCATGTTTCAGTCCACCTGGACATGTTTTAGATTACAGACATCAGAGGGAGCTGGGTCTCTTTAGCTTGGAAAAGAGGAGACTGAGGGGTGACCTAATTAATGTTTATAAATATATGAAGGGTGAGTGTCAGGAGGATGGAGCCAGGCTCTTCTCTGTGACATCCTGTGATAGGACAAGGGGCAATGGGTTCAAGCTGGAACACAGGAGGTTCCACTTGAACATGAGAAAAAATTTCTTTACAGTGAGGGTGACAGAGCACTGGAACAGGCTGCCCAGAGAGGTGGTGGAGTCTCCTTCTCTGGAGACATTCAAAGCCCGCCTGGATGCGTTCCTGTGCGATCTGATCTAGGTGTTCCTGCTCCGGCAGGGGGATTGGACTAGATGATCTTTTGAGGTCCCTTCCAATCCCTAACATCCTGTGATTCTGTGATTCTGTGTTCACCTATGGCCATCTGTCATCTGGCCTTCTCCCATCTTCATGTACTGTTCCCTGATCTATTCTTGCCACCTGCAGCCTTCATGTCTGTGCCAGTCAACAGAAATAACTTATGTCAGTAGAAAGCATCATGCGAAGCAGCTTCAGGAATACTGATGTAGGGTCCTGCAAAGTGTGGGAAAAAGTTTATGTGACACAATGGAAAACAAAGCACAAGTGAAAAAAATGAAGCACAGTACAGGTAATTTGGAAAAATTTCCTTAAGTATGTTTTACAGGGGAATAACTTATTGATTAAACAGCTGCAGAATACTAATGCACTAGAGGAGGTGACATTCAAAGCCCGCCTGGATGCGTTCCTGTGTGATCTGATCTAGGTGTCCCTGCTCCGGCAGGGGGATTGGACTAGATGATCTTTTGAGGTCCCTTCCAATCCCTAACATTCTGTGATTCTGTGTGGCAGCAGGAAGGAAAGAAACATGTTTTCATAGAAGAACCGAGAATGTGGGCTGCAGAATTTAGGGGATTTTCCTAATAAACTGAAAAACATAGTCTAGGTAGAAAAGTTTTCTCATACCTAGATATATAACGGAAAAATGTTGGCTATGTTACTAGCAAAACAAACCCTTCGTAAAAGAGATTCTGCAAATAGACCAGGTGGTTTTATGGTTGCTGTGCTGTTTCTAATGTGCACTTCACTCAAAATCCTTTTTGGTCTGGTGTGGGCCAAAGAACTATGATACTAAGTTTTGATCCAAACAACCAATTTGTGAAAAATCTCATGGTGCAAAGAACAACTCTTCTCTCTCTTCCATTTTCTGCGAAAGGAGCTGTATGCTTCAGCAGACCCCCGTACCTAAGGACAAGGGGACAGCTCCTGCTCCCAGCAGTATGCCGTGAGCTCGGAGTCTGGCTGGGGAGCAGGCATTACCCATGATTAGTTTAGTGACCTAGCCCTGGAAAGGGTGAGTGCTTCTCACAAGTTCCTGTCTGCCTGTTCTCAAATCTGCTTCCTGCCACAAAGGGCAGGGTGCCAGGGCACCTCCAGGAGTCACTGACTCCTCTCTTTCATCAGATCTGATCGGTTTGAACCTTGAACTGGTTTATGTTGTTTAAAGAGGCAGCACATGCACTGCTGTGAGATACTGCACTGTTCACCGAGGAGTGTGTTCTTGAGCAGTTCAGACTCATTTTGGACCCCAAGGACTCTGCTGCATGGGCAATTAAGCTACAATTTGGGCGCAACAGGGTAAAAGAGATAAACATCTGTTCAGTGATCATTATCTTAAAAAAATCAAAAGTATATTCAGTAAGCAAAAGGCTTATATTATCTTTATTGTCAGTCTGAAAGACAATCCAGGGTATAATTTCCTGTACTGAAATGATGAAAATTTTTAGGAGCTTTATAGCTAAATGCAAATAAGAACCATAAAAGAACTGCTTTAATTTGTCAGTTTATCCTCTAACCCTCTTCAAAAATAACGGGGAATGATCTGTATTACAAACGGAAGAATGGGAAGGTGAATGCACGTGGACATGTTCAGGAGATGCTGAAGGGTCAAATCAAACTTTTGCAGCCAAAAGAGGAACTCTAGTTTTGCAAGCTTATAGTACAATGAAGAGCATTGAAGGGTGGAGGCTGCACCACTTAAAAGACTCCACAAAGCAAGCAGAGTTCAGCACAGAAGAACCGTCTTCCCCAGGGAGAATCCGTGACTTAATTGAGTGGAAGTGAAATCGACACACCTATTTTAATTACTCAATTACTGAAATAAATGAAACATATATTTTTAAACTAATTCCAACTAATTTTTAATAATAAGATGACTTTTGACAAAAGGTTTCCTTTAAAACAATCTAACTATCCATTTAATAAGTTTGATGCATTTTAAAACTCAGGTGAACATTCCAGGCTTAGAGGTCCCCATCCAGCAGATGTTTTAAGTACATGCTTAACTGAGCAAGTGGATCGTCCCTTTTCAGTGTGGCTACTCTATATACTTAAGTGCCCTGTTAGATCAGAGCTCTCTGTCATGCTGGAGTCTTACTTTTTATCATTGTAACATAAACTAGCACTCTGCTTGCCATATTAATGAAGCTCTAAAGACTCTATTTAATGAAGCTCTAGAGACTCAGTATGCATCCGTAACTGTTATTTTCAGCCTCTTTATATTATTACGTAGAGGTGTTCTTCAAGATGAGGTCTGTTTTGTTATAAGCAGTCTTTCAGGGCATTTTTCATGATCTTTTGCCCTGATATCTCTTCTTCATTAGGGTCTACAGGTCTGGGTTTCAGGTTTTGGGGTTTCTTTTTTTACTATTTTGGTGTCGGTGGCCTTACTAAAATACATTTGACAATGTCACAAAAAGTGAAATCGATTACTAAAGCAGGATGGAAAAAGGTGAACACATGTTAATAATGACATGCGTTCCTTGGGATGGTGGATAAACTTACATGTAAAATGTAGGCAGCTGTGATGAGCTGAGGATAGTAACAGCCACCTAGGGTAAATACTGGTAGGTCAGCTCTTTTCAGACACTTGTCTTTGCTGTGATAGCACAGCACTGAGGGCAGTCATAGACTGGTGTCATTGCTGCCTGATGACAAAGTCCTGTGTCTGTGGAACTTTGTATATCCTGCAGCGTCTAGTACATCATCTCTCCCTCGCTGTCTTGGTTTCTTTTCCCTTGCTGCTCAAAAGCCTGCCTGGCACAAAGGACTCAGCCAGAATAGCCGGGAGTGCTGTACGTGGCAACCTGTCACTGGCCAGATGCCTGGGGAGCCAGGGGCCACTGCCGGAGAGGTACTGGGCTGGGATTTAAGGTGCATTGGCAGGAACGTGTCTTAGGTCTGTAGCACTGCAGGATCCTCCAGGTTGGAGTTAATGCTCTCTTGAGAGCTGTTGGTAGAGAAGGAAGCTGAAGGACCATCCCTTGGATGAGATCTCAAAGATTAGTAGTGAACCTTTCTTTCGAAGAGAGATATTCACACATGTGTTTTCAAGTCTTCTGGGGACTGAGATGAAATCCTTGACCCTCCTGGAGCCCACTGACTAGCTAAACTAAAAATGTCCTAACATGAAGCTTGCTCATGTCAAAGTTAACAGCATTATCTCCTCATCTTGGTGCAATTCAGTACAACGCTTTCTGGCATATAAAGATCATTCCCACCTCTTTTTGAGCACCACTGTACCTTTTATAATAGACAGTTTGCTCTCTGCTTTCAGTCTACATTTGTGCTCTCTACATCAAAAACTGATAGCAAAGGACCTGTCAAACATATGTCACATCTTGGCCTGGAAGAGTTTACATCCTAATTGGAGGCAAGAGAAGACAATTGAAGACAACACAAAGGGAGTGGAGAGGAAGAGAAGAATAGGAGAGTTACAGCTATAAGATGAACAGTTTGTCACTTTGTTAGCTTATCTTTTTTGCAGTACCTATTTTTTACAATAAGAGAAAAAGGATTACAATTACCAGTCATTCATTACCAACACTGAAAACATGTTGTCCATTACCTAGTTAAGAGAGTTCATCACAGACTGCAGGAGATACTAGATTTTGAAGGATGGTTGATGTGTACAGACCCCAGAATGTTTTAGGAGAGGGAGGCTAAAAGGACAGTGGAGTCTGTTCCTGGGAGACCAATCTGCGTTTGTATTCCTTGAAAAGGAGTCAAACTGTTAAATACTCTAAATATGTCTTTTACTCTCACTTAATCAAATCAGCATCTGATTGTTTCACTCGCCATCTTCAGTAAAGGGCCAATAGCAAGAGCACCACTCCTGTCAGGAAGGAGCTTCATGTGTTTCCATTCATGTTCAAGGTTCCTCTGATGCATCAAGTTTCTGAGATTTCTGTTGCTTAATATCTTTGGAAAAAAAGAATATTTGTAGGCAATGGTACAAACTCTGAGAGCTTATACAGTGCCACAGTCGGGTCCACTCATTCCTCACTGCCATGGAGATTTTCTTTCCTTCTCAGCCACCCAGATCCAAGCTTCATTCAATGTAACTTAGCTTGTGCAAGGATGTGTCTGGCAACATGTTTGTCTCTACTCAGTGGTATGTGGCGATCCTGCACTCCAACGTGTAGAGCTCTACAGGCAACAAACAGAGAAGCAGCTGAAAATACACTTCTGTGGATTTACCGACTGCAGTTAGCCTTGTTTTTCTCCAGCCTTTCATGCCCTCTGAGACACTGTCTGCTACACAAAGCGCTGGAGGAAATAACATCACAGAGAGTCAACTTGTGAGCTGGTGGCTAAAGGATGATGGATGGGTGCTTCGGACATCACTCAAAGTGAGCAAGTGTAAGCGAGCAGCAATACCACTGAGGGTGGGATGATGTACAGGTATAGGAGTGATGTCAGTGAAGGAAAAACCAGGCGCTGAGTCAAAAAGGCTGAGACCTGATATAAACAAAGCCAAGAACTGCTCCACTTACAGTGGGGCCAGAGCTGAATTTCACTGCTGGAGGTCAGCACTCTTCTAAATTTCATCAGAAAAGGGGGGAAAAAACCCCCACCCAGCTGAAAAAAAAGTAACTGCTTTCCTGCGTTTGATGGGACCATCTTGCACCCCTGATACACATGAGCCTCCCTCGGCAGTGAATCAAGGAGAGAAAAGGTTACAGCTGCAGGGACTGTTGCTACCTCTGAGCATTGTTCTGAACTACAGCAATTAGTTACACACCTCGTTTTCATCGGGGCCATACACGGGGTGCAGCGCGCTGTGTGAGGGGCACACGGGGGGAGGAAGCCCAGCGCCCGCTTCCTCTCCGTTTGTGGATTTGTTTTGGTCTCGCTCCAGCGTCAGTCTCCTCCAGGCACCTTCCACCACGAGTCCTCGCCTTAGCTCTGCAGCCCGCTTATCTCTGGGGCCTTTCTGGCTGTGGTGGGCCTCAGCCGCACGGACCAGCAGGGCCGCTGACCCGTGGTGGGGCTGGCAGCCGCGTTCTCCATTTCCTGCCCAGGCATTTGCTGCCTCATTGGAGGAAAATAGTTCTTAAACCTTCTTCAAAACAGGAAGCTTCTCTTCTCCCTGCTTCCTGAGGTACAGGAACCGTCTCCGCAGCAACCCCTGGACAGAAAAGGTTCCTATTAACCACTGGGGTGCCATAACGGATACAGTGGGAGTCGTAATTCCAGCCGTCATCTGCCCCGAAGGCTGGAGAGTGCCTCTGTGTGCCACTGCCCCCACCCCTCTCTGCCCAGCTGCTGCCCCATTGAACTGTCTGGTGGGTAACCAGCAGGTGATAATCCTAGCCATTGGAAGCATTTGTAAATGGTTTCCATCTTCATGACAAAATATTGATCCTGTGTCAGCAACCTTTGGGACGTAATTTTGTAATATTGTCTCTCCACTTTCGCATTGCAGAGGTGACTGAACGTGGCACCATTGTCACCCTCTCAGGTTTTTTGCGTGGTGGATGTTACTATTGCGTAGTCTTTTTTCTTTTAGTGACTACTTCTTGGATCCCACAAGTACCATATGACTAAAAAATATGACATCTCATGCTTTGCTAGTTGAGTAGCTTCCCACTCGTGATCAGGCATCCTTGAGAAGTCCGAAGTGAAGCTTTCAGAAAATCACTTGTAGTTCGAATGCAGTCCATTGTAGTCCCAGAGAAAACTATGCACGTGCTTATAACTGGCAGCTTGTGTTGTTGAAGGACCGTTGCTAGCAGGGACCGTGGAGCAAAGCTGAAATGAGTGTTAAGTTCTGTAATTCTGTGTTTGCACAACTAAAAATTTGGCTTTAAAGTTCAAATTTGGTGGGTTCTTTTAAAAAAGCATGTGGGTCAGCTGTATCTGATAAGGAGTTAAAGGGCACCTCGAGATCCTTGTTCTTATTTTTTTGTTTCCCAGTCACCTTTTCACAGCAAATGCAAAGTCACAGGCTCTCCCTGTCTGCTCCACCCATAAAACCGAGCCATTTGGGTGTCTGAGTATTTTTCCTGGTGTTCAGGCTTAAGGAAACAGAGCAGTAGGACACTGCAGCATTCAGAAGTTATCCTTTCCTTTGCATTCAGCTCCTTTCTCACCAAATGCTTCCTGAGAGTAGAGTGCTACAGGGGACGATCCCCTCGGACTGTCTGGTTTCCTGCCAGCAAGCTATGCTGTTGATCCTAGGCTGCCTTCAAAATCTAGGCTAATTATTTTGGATATGTCTGTACCTTCAGTAATCTGCTATGTACTGCTGATCGCAGGGGGAAGATGCTGTGTACTTGTGGCTCATGCCTGCTGTAACACAGGCCACCTGAGTGCCTGTGCCAGTAGTGGATAGAGGCACCTTATAGCAGAAGGATTGCTCATTACGTTTCCATACACAGACGTGCGTCCTTTGACTGCAAATGGCTGTTAAAAGGAGAAGCGAAGTTTGCTGAAAGAAGCAATTTATTTTCAAAGATTGACCTATCTGGGTCACAGAGCAAGCAAGCTCACCTTAATTCCCCTCAGCAGATAGGTTTTAAGCTAAATACAAGCTGGATGTACCTTTTCTTGGTTAAGCCTAGTTGTAAATGTAAAAAGAATGAGACACAAGATTGCTCCTACAATATTTCCAGTTCATCACTGTTCCTGCGACTTGTTCTTTGGGGGCAAAAAAACCTAAGCTTGGCTCTTAAAAGTTGGTGTTACGCTGCCTGAGGAGAGGTAATATAAAAGTGATGTGATCAGAATATGGGAACATTTTTCACAATGGCTTGGATCATGGGATAAAGTGCTTGTGATGTAGCTGTCCCATGGAGCCAGGTCTGCTGGGAGCCAACACTGGGATGAAGAAGTTCTGAAATGCCAAAAATTTCTTGAGCATCTCCCTCCTTGTTTCATCAGTCTGTCTTGTGGGCAGCCAAGACCATTTTTTTTCTATTCTTCCATGTCTAGAGCAGGCTAAGTGCTTTCCAGCTTCCAGGGTGTTATTCCATGACCTGTCTGCAGTGCAAGTCAATGTGCTTCAAGTGAAGCACACGTGAGGAAGGGTTTGAGGCATTCCTGCAATGCTGACTAGCTTCTCACTGAACCAGACAATTAACTTTTTTCAGCTTACTCTTGGGCACTGGTGTGCATGGTGAGAAGCCCCAATACTGAGCAGAGTTTGCTGGATAAGTGACACAGGAACCAAGCCTTATGGGACCCGTGCACTCAGGCACGCTCCTCACCTGGAGCATCGGCACTGGGATCTTTCTCCTGCCTGGCGTGGCTTTGCCTCTAGCAAACATTTCTAAGTCATTGCAGCTGTTCAAGGATGTAAAGATCCCTTTCGTTTCTAAGTTTGACATTAGGTTCAGACTTCACCAGGATTTCTCTGGGGAAGGTATCTGAACAGATCACTTCTTTGGAGCGCCTCTTTGTTGTTCTGTAGCCACAACTGCCACATGAATATGGTTCCTGAGTGAACCAGTCCCCAGTTATGCATTTTGAATGTTTTTAGACATCACTGGGGGAGGAACATGTACACAAACCAAGAAAGTGTCTGTGCAACCCTTTTGTCAAAGTAGAGCAAGACTACCTTCTGCTTACTTTCTGGTGGTACTTTCTTTCAGAAGTATTGAGTCCCAAAATTAATGAAACTTGGCTTCTCATAAATTGTGTGCCATGGTTGCCTTTCAGGTCAAACACAATGTGAAGCTGATTTAAAGATCTTCCCTGCAGCTGGGCTGCTAAATAAAAAACTTTCTGAATTCCTTGCCATCTGAATGGACTCGTAGTGCAACTTCTCCCACGCTCTGTTTCCTTAGAGGGATTTTAATATGGAGGGCTGAAGTCGCAAGACACACAACAACTGTATATGCTGGGTGTTAGTATTTACGATACCTCTAAAGCTGGGTCAGAGATCTCAGAGCCCACTTTTGATCCAAGTAGGGAAAAAGAGGGACACAATTTAATCAAGTGACATCATTATAAGCTATTTAATTTTCTTAAGTGTTTTGATTTACAATGACAGATATGATACACTAACACCTAATTATTCATATGCCTGTGAAGCACATGGCCACTCCCTACTCCCTCTTCTCATATATCTATTAATGTAATTGATTCTAATAATGGAGACAGTGTCACCATTGTCTCTGTCCCTTCTCAGTGCATGTAACCAAGAGACTGGTGTGTTCCCAAATGTTCCTGCCCTGCACCATTTTCAGACTGTTTGTTCAGAGCTATGGAGCACCCACTAACTCATATATTCTCAGTGTGGTTAAGAGTACTTTGCATTCCTAAAATCAGGATATTGGAATTTTTTTTTTTTTTCGGGAAGCTAGATAATATTTTACCTGGGTTTCCATCACTCCAGGACACCTTTGTTTCCTCTAGCTGTGGCTGAACCAGACCCTTTTCATGATAGATCTGAGGACATTTTCTGTGTGCCTTAGTTAAGGTAATAGTCATGGAACTAGTTGTGCGTCAGGGTAATTTTAGCCTGTTATGTCCATATCATTACAACACAGATACAGTGGCCTCTTTAAATTTCTTGCAGCGCTCTGCACACCTCTTCACTGAAGCCATTAGAATTCAAGTCATGCTAGTTCTGGGACATTTTTGCATCTCTCCACGTTTTCTAAGTGTCCCTCTTCTTACTGTAACGAAGGGTTCTTCACAGTCTTGTGAAGTGCTGCGATTTCAGCACGATGGACACTGAGGACATAGAGTGGGAAAGTAAAGAAAAGGACTTTGCTCTACTTTTTTTTTTTTTTTTCTTCCTTGGGCACCTGTTTGTTGGAGAAGACTTCAAGCCCATTTTTGACAGATCCTGTTGAGCACTGGTGTGGAAGGAATCAGAAAACAAGTGTGTTTCTTTTGGGAAGAGCTGAAGAGAAAAAGGAGCCAGAGAGGCTGGGAAGAAAGAGGTCTGTTTGTAGGACTTGCTGTGGGCTGTGAGAGGGATTTAGCACATAGTTTATGATGCCCTTATACATCCGCAAGACCATCCTGGACCCTGAGACCTGCCAGGCTGCCTATGTTACACCAGAGAGAGGTTTGGGGTTTGGCTTTGGCTGGACTGTGGACCTGGTGGGTTCTACAGAGGCTGCCCCCGCTCTGGCTCCTTCATCCCCCAGGACAGGGAGCTTTCCGGGGGCACTCTGCCAGGAGCCGTATTGCTCCAGCAGCTCTGGATGGTGCGGTCACAGCCTGTCCCTGCCCGTGCACCTCCTTGGCTGGTCATTCTAACAGCTAGTTATTGACAGCAACTGGATAAATAAGTGCGTTTTTAGATTCTCTTTTCCATGGATAGCTTTGGTGGCAATGATTCATGAAGAAGGAAGACTGCAACTGACCAGGAGGCAAAAATACACTGGATAGCACTGCAGATCTGAGCGGCAAAAGACCTCAGAAACTTCTAGTGAGCAGTAAAAAAAAACAAAAGCAGCAAATAAAAAACCATGTTTTTCACAGCAGGGACTTCAAACGTCCTCCATATTTTTTCAGTGAAAAAGGACCTATTTGTTTCTGGCTTTTGAAAAAAGAATATTTTTTTTTGTGTGTTTTGCCAACAGCTGATAAATATTTCTGTGGATGGACTTTCAAAGAAAAACATGTTTTTCACTCTTTACCAGCCTTTTACTTCCTTGCTTTCACAATTGCAGGAGAGAGTGAGCGGTGAGGAAGGTGGGGGTAGTTGTGCCTTTTACTATATGTCTTTTTTTCCCAGATCCAGTTTTACTTGCAGATATAAGACAAGGCAAAACATGTTTTCCTTCATCAAGAAAGGAAAGTACAGAGGTTTTTTTGCTGGCTTAAATATATATATATATAATTCTTCTCCAAAGGTTAAGCTGATGACCTGCATTTCATTTGTAAATAACATTTTGAGACATGCTGGCATTTTCCAGATTGACGGCTGAATGAGTGCTTGTGAGGCCTTGTGGTTTTGAAGAATAAGGGCAAAAAATATTAAGAGTGATTGTATTTAGGCTTCTGTTTATGTACATAAACATGATGTTCTTACAGATATCATTATGTCTGTGCAAATCCATAACCTGATTCTAAATTCAGAAATGGACCTAAAGTTACCAGCACGGTAAAAGCTGTGGTATTAGCTCATTTATATCACATTTATTGTAGGTTATATTTCTAACAGAGTAACTCATGACAAACATCTTGGGTCTTATTTAGACACATCCATGACATCAAGCTCAGGTTGAGAAGGCTTTAGGGAGACCTTATTGTGGCCTTTCAATATAAGAAAAGATACGGAGAGACTTGACCAGGGCCTGTAGTGACAGGACAAGGGGCAACAGTTTTAAACCATAAAGAGAGTAGATTTAGATTAGATGTTGGGAAGAAATGTTTTCCTGTGCGGGGGGTGAGGCAGTGGCCCAGGGTGCCCAGAGAAGCTGTGGATGCCCCATCCCTGGAGGGGTTCAAGGCCAGGCTGGATGAGGCTTTGGGCAACCTGGGCTAGTGGGAGGGGTCCCTGCCCATGGCAGGGGGTGGCCCTGGATGATATTTAAGGTCCCTTCCAACCCAAACCATTCTATGATTTTGTGAAAATCAGGTGTGTGCATGTAAATGTATAAACATGTATTACTTAGTGTGTGTGAAATTTTCCAATGAAGTCAGTGGGCCTGAATGCTTTAATTTTGTTGAGTCCAGCCTCAGCTCATTTGAACTTGACCTGAAGAAATGCTGACTGTCTACAGCTCTAGTGGCAGCTGTAGGTGCTGTGGATGTTAATGGGCTAAAAATCTTTAACTGGCCTTGCAAAAGGCTGAAGAATCTGAATTTTAGTGGCCACTTTGACAGTCTCTTTGTGGGTCTCTTTGGCTTTTAAATTCTTACTTGCAGCCTGACTTCACACATTTTAATTACAATATTTTGGCTTCTTGGTGGAGTGATATGAGTGACCAGAGAATTATATGACTTTAGGGAAAGCTGTTGTTTTAAATTTCTCTTGAAAGCCATATGCCCGATTAAGTGATCTTGTCCAGATAAAACACAGCTATTTGGAATTTTAACAAAAGTAAAAGTGAAATAAAATCTGGGGGCTTAACAAATCTGTTCATAGTGTAGTAGGTGTTGGTGAAATAAAAAGACTTGGTCTGGCTTGACAGTTTGTCTGAAACAGATAGACAAAGTGACAGCAATTTTAATGTGTGTTAAACGTCGAGTACTGTGTCAAATAATGCTCCCTGTTACCTGTAGAACAGCTGACTCTCATCTGTCTTCTTCAGTTGATTATCTGTGGCAATAGTGACAAAATGTAAGGGCTGTCAGTGACATCATGCTGGCGAGGGGGCGACCTGCAAAGGGAAGGCTTGCGTTTTAGCTGGCTATTGGAAGAACTGAAATTTGCATGGGCACTGTTAACCTGAAAGCTGCTGGGAGCTGCTTGCTGCCCAGCTCCACAGTGTGCAAAACGTGTCCCTTCCCAGCTGCCAGGGGCATCCCTTGGGGTGCCGCAAAGCTGTGCATGGGGCCACCAACGGCCGTGAGTGCAATTTGTGAGAGACAGGAGATGAGTGCCTGTATAGGCTCGTGACCACTACACTGGCTGTACTTTTCCCAAGGATCTGGCTGGTACCCCAGTGCGATTGTTGTGTTCAGAATATTAACTTGATGGACAGGTAAACAAATTTTCCGAGTCATGCAGTGTGTGGCTGAGCCAGTCTGTTGTCACATTACGTAACTTAACCCAACATGTTGCACCCCTGTCACCACTGACTCTGCCGTCTGAGCAGTTCACAGGGCTCATTGCTATTTCTCCAGGGGAAGGTCTGCTCTTCATTTTAATGTGCCTATTTTTCCTGGGAAAAAATAATCTTTTTGCTTATTTTTATACCTGTTGACTTCCTCCGGCTCAGATTCTTTTGGTAAAGCTGGTGGTGTCTGTACCAATTCCCTGGAGTGTGACTTGCATTAAATGCAGGTCATGAGCATTTTGGCAGAGAACTTTCCACCTGAGTCGTCGTCAGGGGCAGGCAGAGAGGAGCGCGGTCTTTCCCGGCCAGGCAGGAGCAGCAGGCTGCTGAATTCCTGCTGGTGAGCGGCACATCAGACGTGTCCTGTTGCTTTTGAGCTCCGAGATCCCGTTGTGTTTCTTTACCTCAGAGAGAGTTCTGGGAATCAACGAAAGTCTCCTTCCTCAAAAGCGCAGCGCTTCTGTGCAGTTATTTCCTTGGAAAAATCAGCTTCCTGTTTTCAGCCCCTCTCCAGAAGCGCGTCCGTCCCCCTCTGAAGCTTTCACTTTGCCTGGTGGACGGTGGCAGCATCTCCCCCGGGGCCCGCAGCCCTGCTCCGCCCGAGGGCCGGGTGCCCAGCGCCGCGTCCCCGGGGCTGGCCGTGGAGCTGCGGGGCTGCGCCGGTTCTCGGGCTGCCAGGCGGAGAGCGGCCGCCGCCTCCGCACCGCTGCCCGTGCCGGGGCGAACGGACAAATGCAGCTGCTGTTTATTGCCTTGTTTTTCAAGGAAAGCCTTCAGTACATTCGGAGACTCCGGGAATTTCCACTATTTTTCTCAACGTTTCCCCCCCTTGGCCTTCGGACACACACATTGTGTTGTTTTGACGTAATTTCAAGCAAATATTTTGCCACCAAGAGGCAGTGCAGGGTCACAGAGGTCCTCCAGGCTTGGGCTTCAGGCTTTCAGCCCTCCCCAGTAAACAATAGCTCTATAACTCATTAAAACTCCCTTTTGATTACTTTTTCCTGTTTCTGATTGTTTTGGAGCAGCAGGGGTGGATTCCACACTCAACAAACTTCTTTTTCCTGCTGCTAAATTTAAATGTCTCTGAACCGAAGGGAGTTGCTAATCTCTTTGACAATAACTCCATCAAATAGAAATTACAACTGTAAACAAGTTTTTAGGTTATTTATGAATGCTACAGGGGAATTGTGACTTGGTTTTGCAGAAAAAAAATTATATCTAGGAATTTTTTTTAACTTTTATTTTCAGGCAGAAAAGGTACCCAAACCCTAGCACTTCCTCTCCTGTTTACTGAGCTTCCTCATTGTCAGATTTACTAATTGTCACATACTCCTGCTGTGGCCTGTGTGAAACAAAGCTGGTATCATCTTCCTTGCTTGTCTCCTATCCACTTCAAATTCTGCTTCACAGCATTGGTTCCGCACTCCTATCTCTGTATCCACAGTTTTTCAATGCATGATTTTCCCCTGGTTTATATGATCTACCTGTAAAACTCCCTTGCCCAGCTCAGTTTCTTGCCAGTTTGTACATTCCTCCCTTTTTATACCAGGAGTAAGCTCTTGAAATTTTTCCACCACCTTCTTTTTCCTTGTAGGCCAGACATAGGTTAATCAATTAATGATTTTCTTTGATGGACAGGAAGGAGAATTTAGGAAAATTATTCGCAAATAATCCAGTTCAAAGGAAAAATATGTGCATGTTTATCCATCCACATCCTTCTATCACATACACTACCCACACATATCTCAACCCTAATCTGCTTAATTGAGCATGAAACCTTCTTTGTCGGTATAGTCCAAAAAGTGATAGAATAACCAGTTGAAATGGAATCTATATAACATGAGTCCACACGTGGATTTAATCAGCGACACAATAGTTTATTCATGTTATTTTTAAACCTACAACTAGGATCTAGGGGGAAGAAAGTATGAAAGTATGAGCATGTATACAGATACCGTGTATCCTAAAGACCTCTTGGTCCATTTGCTGTTTTCATTTGTTAAGCATGCCAAGGAAAAATACATTTTTCCTGCCTGAAGAGCTGACATCTTAAACAAAACTGAAAACAGGCTATAAGAAGCTGAAAAATATTGATATTTTTATTACTTCTGTTGCTATTGGCTCAGTTTTAAGCACACTCTGAGAAGAACATCTGTAAGAGGACAGTGTGGTAGATCCTTGGGTGGACTCTGTGCCTAGAAGGCAGAATGGCAAAGAGATACTTCCTGGAAAGAATTATACAGCTTTTTGTTTTTAGCAGCCTGGCTACCAAAGTTGTCCTTTGCAGTAGGATCCAGGGACAGAGAGGAGACTGCTCTGTCTTTAGCAGGTGCTGTGTAGTCCTGCAAGGTTTGCTACCACAGTAACGAAACGATGATACCTGTCCTTAGGGACTGTGGATCCAGGTGTAATAGGCAGATTGGATAACACCTGTCCTGAGCTTGACAGAAATCCTCCCGTAAACCTGTAAAGGTCAGGAGAATAAATCAGTGCCCTCCGGAGGGGTGAATGGCCACCACTGAGCAAGTACACAGCTCCTGTGTCCCGATAGGACATGCTTATTCTCAGCAAGTTTCCAATGGCTTCACCAAGGTTACACCAAAAGAGAATTTGGCCCCTTGTTTGCGTCCCAGGACAGGGCTCCCATAACTACAGGATTTGGGGTGTTACATAACTGACCTCAGTTAAACTGCTGACTGGTCAAGTCAGCTTAAGCGACTGCTCGCGGTAACTGATGCGTATTGTACCTGACTGTATGACCTGGCAAATGAACAACCTCCCGATGCCTGTCTTTTGTTAGTTTAAAGCCTAGTTTTGAAGATTATGACCTTTTAGTCAGGTTTGACTGAACTGTCAGGCATTTAAATATGCACATAATATGCTTCTTGATTATAGATATTTACATATGTACTTGTGCATGTATTTACACACATACACTGATTATTGTGTGCAAATATACCCACATAAATACATATGTTTACCATATATAAATATAAATATACCCACACTGATAATTGTTTTTTAAGAAGAATTAAAGAAATTAACATCCATATGCTGTCCTAAAGAAACTTTGAAAAAGAAAAGGAAAAGAATTGTTTTCCTGGAACAAATATTTCTGTGTTTCAATTTTGTTTGGCCATACTATGTGACAATGTGACTCATGTTTTTGTGGAACACAATCTAAAAAAAGCTCACAAATGAGATATGAATTTTTACAGCTGAGCTTCAAAACTGTCTTTCCAAATTAACACCTTGAAAAGACAAGCTAAATATAGGAGGTGTAATTACTCTTCCTGATTTGCTATAGCTCTGCTATCCAGTTGTATTTGCTATTTTGATTCTGCCATGCTGCATGGAGTGTAACCTTTGAAAGATAGCAGTGAACTTCCTAAGAATGTTGGCCGCGCCTCTGGCCACACATGAGGTGACCCTATCAATTGCGAGATCCAGATGTGAAGGACTGAAATGTGTTTTCCCAGCAACGGCATCTGGGCCTCTCAGCACCTTCCTGACTGCTCTGTTACAAGCGTTTCTTGGCTGACTCTGTGCCTTGCTTCGGAGCAGCTGTGAGGCTTGTGGTTAGGGCTGTGTACGGGAGGAGGGCTATTCCTTCGCGCTGTTTAGCTAAGGGAGGGCATGAGGAGCTCACATTTGTCTCTGGAAATCTCTGCATTCTGCTCAGCTTCAAAGGAGATAAGCACGGGGGGTGGGGATGAAATCATAACAGCGGGTTGGAACAGGGTTTGTTTTCCATTATGAGGTCATTGAGCCAAACTATAGGATAAAAACAAGCCTTCATATTTTTCCAGCTCTTCAGAGACCCTTCAGAACCAGCTTGACAAGATGCAGGCACCTCTCTGACTTCTCATAGTTTCAGATGGGATTCCATCTTTGGATGGTCATCTTACCCAACCAAGCTTTTCTATCAGCAGTTTCTATCTGAGATTTTGCAGTATGCATTTTTCTTCTCCATCAACTTGGGAAAAGCATGTACCTACCTCTAGGTTAAATCTAGAAGCAAAAATGAGTAAGTCTCTCCTGGCTTCTGATGTTTGTGTGTGTTGAAATTGCTATTTTGTAGAGTATTAGAGTAACTGCCAAATCGTTGGTCCTCTACATCCTAATGACTCGTTAAGATTTATTAAGTCAATACCACTATGCCATCTTTTGTGGCTTAGAGAGTGCTTTGTACAGCCACCCTATCCTAACCATGGAGAATGTAGCCACCAGCCCCATCCTCTGTCATGTTGCTCTCAGACACTACATCATACCACCTCTCCATGGCTGGATATCCTGCGGACCCAGAGGTCACAGCTTGCGTACTGCTCCAGGGTTAGAGGGGAAGTTATCTCACTCACATTCCTACACTTTTCTACAGAGGTATATATATATCTGCGAGAGGGAACGAGTGAGTCTGTTAGTATTTAAGATGTTATTTCTGCTGCTGGTGCAGTCTTTTTTCTTCTGCTGTGAATCAGTGAACTTGCTTTTGCTTGTCTAAGGTGTCCAGCATCTGCATCCAGCCTGTCACTGGATGGCAATCCACTTCTCCTTCCAGATTCCCTGACTCTTGTCCTGTGCAGCTTTGACCCCATGAGGTCAGCAAGGTTTGACTGCTTCCATAAAGATCTTTGGGGCCAACCACTTGAGAAACAAGGTGATCTAAATAATCATCTGTCTTTGATGTTGGGAAGGCAAATCTTCCTGGACATTTGTTTTAGACCAGACTGGAAAATCAGATACGTTCAGCCATCATTTGTGGCACAGACCAGACTTTGTGCAAGCAAGCTGATTTGCCCCTGGGTTTGCCTTGGCAACTTGCTGTTGAACCCACGTGCTGTATATGATCTGCATAAATTGAAGTGTTCAGGAATAGACTCCATGAACGGCTTGTGTTCAAAGTAGAGATTGCTCCACTCAGGTCTGTATTACACAAGCGAGAGTGGATCTCCAGTCTTCCTGGGCATATCTAGATTATGACTCTTTCCATGAAAGTAAAAACTGATCTTGATTCCTCCTAGGCAGTTCTTGCCAAGGAGTTGAAGTGACTTGTCTCAAAATAGAGTAGAAGCTCCCCACAGCCACAGTATGGTATTTATATAGAAAACATTTGTGAGGAGCCCATGGTGCTTTGGAGCCAGCAGATTGCCTTTGATCACCCTTGCAAGAGCTGTTTCCCTGGCCATATATATGGAAATGCAGCTGCCATCTGCATCCCAGGTAGGGAAAGGATGACAGCAACAGTCCGTGGGGCCGTGAAGTGGGGGATGAAGAGGGACAAACAGCCTGAAGATCTTTGTGTCAGGTTTTCTCATTTCCCAGATCTGAATCTATCTGAATTTGGGCTCATTCCTAACTGCTTTATGAGGCATCTCAAGCTGTGTAAACAGTAATGCAATAATGGCAGATCACAATGCACTCATCACAGACCGTGAAGAATAGCCTACGAGCCAAGCAATATGCTCTCTCTAAATGATATAATGCTTCTTGCAGACAGGAATATTAATCACACCAGGAACTGACAGGATCTGATGGAAGAGACTGTTATTAATATTATCTCCCTTGGAAGCATTTGCAATGGTAATAGTAACTTTAATAATGCCAGAACAAAATAAGCTGGGCTGGCTGGTTTTGTGGCAAATGGGAACACTGAGGAAGGTAATACATAAACAGAGAGACTTAATTCATGAAGGAGGTAGAACGGATTTCTCTACTGACAGCTCAGACATGACTGGGAGGAGGGGGACTTTTTGTTTTAAATGTTGTATTTGCTTCATCAATCGTCAAAATCTTGTTAAAAGTCTAATTCAGTTATCGTGTTCTTGTTGCTGTCCAGAGACTGAATGTATTACAGAGACTTTATATACAATTTCTGCCACTAGCAATTTACTATTATTTTATTATTCTAATCTGGCTGGTTCCCATGGAGTCTCTGAAACCAAATCATATCAGGGGAAGATGAATATTAACAATCCTATGTCTCGAGAGAGAGCTAATAAAACAATGGAGATGCCATGCCTGAGTTCAACACAGAGCGCTATGAAATGGCCATGGAAGTGTTGACATTAGTACTCATGATTGCTAGTTCAGTTATTTACTGCTCAGCTTGAGCACAAGCCTTTTCTACACCTGTGCCAAGACCCAGCAAGACTACAGTGGAAATCATGAAATTATATGCTAAATAATGAAGTGTGTGGCAGAAGTAGAACTGTCATCAGGGTTTAGTAGCAAACCAAAGAGCCAAGAGGACTGCATTTGATTCCTTCCTTTGTTACATTCTGCTTTGCGTGTATGTGCAATCTGCCTCAGAGTATTATGTACCAATTAATAAAGAACAAACATAAATTGGAGCAGTGTCTTTAGGCAGATGGCAAATTGCCCAACATTTTTTTAAATATTGAAAACATCTATGGGTGAAGGCTTAGCTCTGAGCCTATGAGACATTCAGGCTGAGCTGTGACTGGGAGTAAGTCCACCAATGCTGTATTACGTTCCCAATGGGAAAACTATGATCAGGCATTTGGCTTTAGAATTTCTCAGGCAAAAGGAGGAAAAATAAATTAAACTCTAGAAATTGAGACATTTTAAAACCTTTCTTTCTGGACAAATTATTTTTAGCAGAGGTATCAACTAAAGAGAAGATTTAGGCTTCTCTCAATATATTTGCAAGATGCACAGGAAATAATTACCCACATATGAATTATCCCTTATTTAGTTGCTTGTGTGACAAGATGCTGGAAAGAAACTGAGAAACCCCTCTCCCTGGCTACCTCCATTCCAGAGCTGAAGTATTTAAACAGGGAGGTAATGCTACTGTTCCAGCCTCTGCACATTGGTGCCTGAGATGGACATCAAGCTCCGTTCAAGATTTTAATAGCCTTTGGGCTGAAACTTTGTTGTTACTGTGGCCTGATATCTCAGGGTTCTATTCACAAGAAAAGCCACTCAGGACACTTTGGTTAAAAGGGATTTCTATTGGAAAAGACCAGTTTGTCTGAAACATGTTGAGGAGGGAGAGGGAGAACAGGTGGAAATGACTGATTTGTGCCTTTTCCACAAAAGGAAACACTTCTCTTAAGAACTTCATTAAAAAAATTAAGGATGTGACAATGGTGCCTTTGCAATGCCTGCTTCCAGTCTCTCTCTTGAGCATGAGAAATATCACATCAGTTAAAACAGGCAACAGTGACTATTATTTCCTGGTGGTTGTTTGGCTTGTGGCTGTCTGTGGAGCTGGAATATTCCCCTTTGCCTTGCTCAGCTTTCTCCTGGTCCTGGTTCGAGCATGCCTTACTCTCCTGCGTGAGTCCTCATCTAACTTTGTCACTTAATCAAAAATTGTCAGGGCAGGTCTCCAACAGCTGGTTGCCTAATGTGCTAAATTCTGAAACCAAGATCAGTGACCACAGAGTGATCATATGGATAAGCTGTGTAAAAGACCGTGCCAGTTTTGGATAAATAAGTCTGCGTCCAGTCAATACTCTCAGGTTCAGACCAAACACAGCATCCACATGTGACCTACACAGCCACCTCATACGTGCACCAGCGTTTAATGTGCTTTCATTTTCACAAGTGTGAAACAAAGGTATGCACAGTGCTGGTTTCAGCTTGACGTTCCTGGTTTCCTCCTCCTGTACCAGCATTATCAATAGGCTTGAATTGAAGTGTCATTGTTGGTTTAACTGTTTAACATGGTAAAATTAGGTGACATTGCCGTATGGACACATTTTCACTTGGAAAGAAGCTCTCTCAGCCTTTCTACCTGTTCTTTTCTGTGATAGGTACGACTTCCTAAAACTGGAAGCAAAAGCATTTCCAACACCATTGCAGATATTTTGCTAATTTCTGCCTTGCCACCTGTTTGACAGAGATCTGAGCAAGCAGGCTTCACACATGTTCCTTCTCTGGTCCCCTGACACAAGCAGGTCAGTCAAAGAAGGAAAACCTCTGCCATTGACAGGAATGCACTAAATAAAAGCAACCCCATGAGATGTCTGTCAGCCTCTGAGAGGAGTAGCCCCTGTTAAGAGAGAATACAGCTTTCAGAGCAAACACCTAATGTCCGTACCCCTTCAGGGTAATATTGGGGGTGATGGAAATCAAAACTCAGTGCCACTGGCTGTCACTTCATGTCAAAAGAGTCACAGCTGATTTTCTTGCACTTGAGAGCTATTGAAGGACCAGGCAATGCTGGAAATATTTTGCCTGTTCAGCCACCCCCTCCTTCATTGTGTTCTGCTTCTTGTGACCCTACAGTGGCCCCACTTCTCTCTGTTCTCAGGAAGGAAATGTCTTTGTGAGGAGAGAGGGTCTGAGCAGCACATGCACAGGATTGGATGTGTCTTTGTGTTTCCATCCTGAGGGGCTTCAGAGTCATTTACGGTGGGAAGGTAAGACCCAGTTATATAAATTATGTCCCTGTTGTTATGTGAGGAGGGTTCCTGTACTAGATCAGTGTTTAAACACATCCCTGTCTCCTGCCTATGAGGGACACAGGAAAACTCCTTTCATTGTCAGATTTTGTCTCATAGATCTAGAGAAATTATTTTAAAGAAGGAACAGGAAAGTAGTGAACCTGGCGTAAAAGAAGGAGGACCTTTCCTGTGCTGGTCTCTCCTAATGTATTTTTTTCCCTTGCTTGTTAAGGCCAATTGTCTCCTGGGGAGTTTCTGTCTTCTAAAGGAAAGTGGAGGTTCAGTTAGCCTTTTCACTCACTTGCAGCCTCTGCCGTAGTTTGGTGGTATTCGTAGGTCTTTGCAGAAGGGTGTTGAGCTGAAGTTAAACTTAGTGCTCCAAACCAAGCCCGTGGAGACATGTTCTCTTCACCTTCTGCTTGATCAGGTTCACTTGCAATCTCCTGGCAAAAAACCAAGAAAATCAGAAAATCCCTGTGGGCCAGATGATCACTCTCTGAGCAGTGTTGAGTGCTGGCAGCTGCCAGAGGCAGGCTGAGGAATGTGCCCAGGTGGCATGTACCACAACATAGCCGCTGCCAGAAGAATTCACTCTCCTCCTCTCACCTGGTAGACGATGGCCAATATGCAGGAGGGTGATGGTGAGAAGAGGCATGCTTCATACCAGAGAGGCTGCCTGGATGCCCTGCCTGTCCCAGCCGGTCTCTACTGAATGTACAAAACTGTGCCTGGATGAACAGAGGATCAACAAGTGTTCTTGAGTTGTACTGATGTCTTAAAAGTAGACATGATATTTTCCTGTAGCTGGCAAGGCAAAGGTGGAAAGGCTGCAGGCAGCACAGTGTGAGTCAGGGTGAGCCTGTGCTGTGAAATCCGGGTCTGCCTCAGGAACAGGTTGTCTGGTTTTGATACTCTAGAGCAAGCACACAATGGGAACAGGGGGTAAAAAGAAAGACAGGCAGAAATTAGGCACAGACCTAATTTATTTTCTTGGTCTAATCTTAGGTTCAGGGGGCTCAGATCCTGTGCTCCTAGTGGAGCCATCCGTCCTGTTTCTTTAAAACCCCATTCGTATTCCCTGGCCTTCGCCTCCCCTGAGTTGTGGTGACATGAGGAGAACTGGTTTCTTGCCCTTCAAGAGGGAACACAACTCTTGTCAGCGCCCTCCCAGTCTCTACCATCTCCAGAACGTACACTTTATCACCAGACTTCAGCTGGGGCTGTCAGCAAAGGACAACTCAAAGATATTTGATATGAGAAATGCCTCCACAATGCCGATGCAAAAAATGACAAAACCATCCCTTAGTCCTCAGGCATAGCACACTATATATCTACCCATTGCAGCACCAGCCAGGCATTGCTGACAGCTTATTACTGAATATATTAAGATATTTTTGCTGCATAAATAGGAGCAATAAGTCTATGGCGTTGAGACTTTGTCTTTACCTTGCAGTAATTTATTATCCTATTATCACTCTTTGCAAACATCTGTGCTCAGCACTTCCTTCCTTGTAGCACTGAAATACTAAGCGTTCGTAAAGCTTAACCATCAGCCATAACCTCAATAAACTGCTGTATGCACTAATGTGGAATTAAAACCTTTATTTGGGTGATTTATTTTAGGCACAGATGTGACAAAGGAGCCCATAAAAATTACAGGCTGCTTGTTTTCTTTTTTTTTTTCCTGCTGCTGTAACAGTTGCAGTGATCAGTTGGTATTTTAAAATGTGTTTGGATGTTGGGGAGATAGGTTTTTTTAAATTCTCAGACACACATGGGTAACCCAACAGAACTGAGAAGCTAAAAAGTGATGTATTTTTTTACAGCTGTAATCTTAGTAACTATTCAGTTACTTGGCTGCCTCCTTGCCATTAATTAATGCTTGCCTATAATGGGGCAAAACTTGCAGCCACATGTGTTTTTCATGTAGACTGTTGGGGGCAGAACTTGAGCAGTGTGTGGTCTGGGGAGGCAGGGTTGTCCTTCCTCTCTCTCTCACAACCTGAGTAAGGATAATGCAATGAATGAGTTTGTAACACCCTAGGAAAGCATGGATGAGAGTTTGCTTAGCTTCAGCATCCTAAGAACATAAATAGCTGTTGAACTACATCAGACCAATGGCTCGGTGTCTTGTATGTGGCTGGCCAAAAGTGGATGAACAGCAGGGAGTGTGAGAATGCAAGGAGTGTGTCACTGTCCTTCTCGAGAATACTCCCACTCTCCAGCATCCTCTAGTTAATTTGTAGCCAAAAAATGTCATCTTTGTGTTAAAAAGCCTTTGGTGGATTTTTCTTTCATGGATGTGCTTAATCAATTTTTTAATCCATTTAAACTTTTCATCTTGCTATGGCTTCACCATTGTGTGAAAGCACTTCTGAAAAGCACTTTTGTCTGTTTTAAATCTAGTATTTTCTAGCCTCATTTGCAGTTTTCTGTTCTAGCATCAGAGGAGAGCTGGACACATTGCCTAAGGAACACTTAAACAAACCAGGTGTCCTCACCCTGGAAAAGAGTTGCTAGGATAACCAGAGTCACTCCACAGATTTAGTTGTCCCATTTACTCTTCTCCTTTACCTTTTGTAGCTTTTTTCTGACCATGGTATTAAAGGTGTCACCACAGCATTGCTGCTTATGTTGGAATAATGATGTCTGCTTCATTGTTTCTTTCTCTTCTGACCATTCCTAGCACCTGACATGCTTTTTGGCCATTGTCAAATACATCTGTTCCATAGCAGAACAGCAAGCATGGAACACCGCTCTGTTATCTTCAAGAGCTGTCAAAGGATCAATTTTAACATGATGGACAGTTGAACCTGTGATGAGCACAATCTGAACCTGTATAGAGGGGGGAAGAATTTGACTTCCAGTGCAGTCCCAGGCTGATTTTGATAAACACCAGATCATGTGGCTTGCATCTGGATTTCATACATTCAAGGTTCAGAAGAATTCTTCAGTGCTAAGGATCAAGCTGGGAATACTTGGTGTGGCTGGCTGATGATAATAACTGCCTGTTCCTCATCCCCACTCCCCATTCAGAAAGTGTCCCTGGCAAACACTGGCTGCTTGTCCTGTGCATAGGTATGGTTCTTTCATACTTCATCAGTAGTGTCTTGCATTTGGTCTTTCCTTGAAGAAAAAAAGACTCTCAGGTGACTTCTAAAGAGAGACTTCTAAGAGAGAAAGTTAACTTTCCCTGAACACTCATTAATGAAGGACAGAGCTTTCACAGCCAAGACCAGCAGCTGATTGTGCCCTTTGCAGTGACCTTTTTTTTCATAATCTAATGGCTTTGCATTGATATATGAACGTGTTTACATCTTGAGGCAATTGCTGAACGCAGTAGAGGGCAACAGTAAATGTAGTCAAGCGTTACGCAGGGTCATTATAAGGAAACCAGGAAGGTTTTAATGCAGCTCACTGCAATGTGAAAGCTTCAAGAGGCTACTTCATTTTCTGCTTTGTTCTGCAAAACAAAATCCACTACAAATAAAAGGTGCAGAAGGAGGTAGGGCTGTTCATGCACAGCTGCAGTTTTGTAATCCAGCCATGTATTGTAGGTTCCTCTAAGACTAGGGGATTTTTCGTCTAGGATTTCAGTTCAGTGCCTAGTTAAGACAGAAAAAAGGTGGGAGAAAAGACTTTATCCTCTGTATGGCTGTGGGGCAGACTAGGAGGTGTGGTGACAGGCTAGTCTATATATGTGGTGGCAGATCCAAACCTCACTATTTCCTTTAATGTCCAGTCTGAAGGTAGGGACATGGAGTTATTATTTATGAGTGGTAACTGCAAAACTCTGTGATCAGACTGGGGACAGGCAAACCTCCTGACATGCAGCAGACCTGTTTAAAAAACTCCCATAAGAGTGGATGTTTTTGCAAGTGTCTTGAGCCTATGAAGACTATCTATTTTCTGTGTCAAAATGGAGCTGTTCCCCAACAAATCCTCATTCTTCTTCCAAAATACACTGCTAAGTAGAACAGCCACCCAACCTCATTGTGAGACATGCAGTATTGGCATTTCTCCATGTCTTCGGCCACATAAAAGCTGGTGCTATGTTAAGCTACAGTAACTTATGTACAGTTGATATTTTATGTCATCAAAGCTGTTCTCTCATGGTCTTGATTCTCTGTTAGGAGGGATTTATGACATGCTTTATGTTATGTTTCTCTGCATTTTAAGTACTGCAGTTGAATGTTGAAAGGGTAAAATAACTACCATCAGTTTGTCTGAATGAGCTGTTTACAGGGAGGGAGAACTCATATGAACATTAGTCTTGGGTAAACAGCATTAAATATCTTTAAATACTGACTTGTGCTGTTTCAGGGAGTGCGTCAGGCAGGAAAAAGGCCACTCGATGCAGTAGCTGGTAGCCTAGTGGACCTAGCTCAGCAGCTGCTAGACTGAGACAGGAGAAGATGGGACCTGATGGAAGGGACCTGGGGAAGGCTGGCAGCTTTTGTACTAGATTCTGTTGTTCATTTGCTTTGTTTGGACCCTGCTGCAGATCCTTGTACAAAGTGTTACAAATTCAGTTGCTGAACGGTTAACTCCCTTCTGCACCTTGCCCAGAAAAATCGTACGCTGCACACACACTTACTCCTTTGGATCTTCTGGTTCATTGTAAGCCCTCCCTTGTCACCCAAAACATACAGATTGATGGTATGCTGCCTTCAACCAGAACACATAAAGGTCCCTATGAAATTTCAATGGGTTAGACCACAGTGAGTATATGTGGGAGCGAAAAGAACTTGGACTCTCCCTCTGGATTGTGTTGCCTTCTTTTTCTGTGCTGCCATTGTGTACTGGCAGCTGCAAGAAGCCTGTTCACACTGAGCGTGAATGAATGCTTGGGGAATGGTCTGTTTCCCCATGCCAATGATATGTCCTCGAGGATATGTAATGTACCCTAAAATTCATATTGAATTAATTTTCCCAGTGTTCCTGGGATGCCTTTGGCTAGCCTTGACTCAGTGTGGGACAAGCCTGAGATCCAGAAGAGAAGACTCAAAGCATTATCACAAACAGCCACCCATGTGCCTTTTACCACCTTTTCTCTGTCTCTCTCATCCCTCTAGCATGCTACTGTGCTCAATATTCAGATCTACAGGAGCAGTACCCACCCTAAAAAAGCATCATATAGTATACATGTTGCATTTCCAGAGTGCTTCCTCTTCCTCAGCTATACTTTCATGAGCTCAGATGTACAGGCACTTGTCTAGCACCATGCAGAAGTGTTTCTCCGTGCAGTAGGTTCACTAGTAAGCCCAGCATTCAGGTTTCCATGGCCACAATAGATGTCATGACATGTCGATATAACCATCTGGCTTGTGTTCTGACAGCACCAGGCAACATTTTTGCAGAGAAGGAGGGTAAGAAATACTGTGTTCTGAGAAGGTTTAAAATCACAGGCAAATAGTCTGTATGCCATCTCTCCACCAACAAGGAGTCTGGTTCACTGATGTCCTGCAGAGTGACAACCACCATCCTTGGGCTGATACCTACCAGCGTGGCGGGAATAATCTACTAAACTGTGTAATAAAGTGATGTGCGTTGCAAGGTTTGCGTCACTGGTGCATATACTAAACTGTAATGACTATGATTTTCAGCTAGGGAAAAAATCACTGGTTCAGCTGCCTGCCAGAATTACTTTCCTGGGATTAAAAAGTACTACACTGTGCATGTTACCAGGTTGGGATCATAAGGGTTTCTTAGTACATACCCTGGGAAAAGGGTAAACAGTTCCTGTTTCATCTTTGTCCCTGGCGCTCTTACCTGAGCAGGCTGACTGAAGATTATCAGTAAGAATAAACAACAGACATGATGGTCTGGACTAGAAAGAGTGAATATTGTTTTATGGTTTTGTGGATGTGATGGCCAAAATCCCTATGGATTTTCAAGACTGCTGCCATGGAAAATAGAGAGGATTCTTTGTTCTCCTCCCTGCATTATTGCTGGGAAGACATATTCCCATGGAGGTACAAAGACAGCATTACTTGCCCTGAAAAGGAGGAGGAGTGAACAGATGACATAATTTTAGCTGGTAACTTGCTGGGGGAACTATACTGACTTAAGTCAAGTAATGATCTTATTATCTGAATTGTATTTTACAGGCAATAAATAGTCTGTGGTTTTCCAAGACCCTGCTTCAACCTGTGTATGGGTTATCCACTTCTCCCCTTTCACATGATCTACCTGTCTGCTCGATATACCAGAGTTGTCTGCACCTTACTTCCAGAGACCCAGTACAGTGTATTTCAACACTATTTAGTAACCTTGAGATCCAACAGCAAAACCTACAAAGGGCTGTGTGAAGTAATCACACAGAAAATGCCAACAGCTTTCTTGACTCCCTGAGGAGACAGGGCCGGCAGGATTGAAAACTGACGCTGGCATGTCTGGTACTGAAACACATCCTGACAGCTCATCATGATGCTAGTAAGAGGGGTCAGCAGAGAGAAGTTGGCAAAGGTGCAGATGGCATAAAGGATGGAAAAGCTGGGAAGCTGGGAAGTAGGAGGGGAAATTTTATCCAACCTGGTAATCACATAACATCCACAGTGCCCCCTTCCTCCTTTAGATCTGTTCAGAGGGCTGGCCTTCCTCCACACCACCCTGATGCCTAATTAAGGAAACTGCTGCTTGAGGACTGGCATAATAAGATGACTATGCTGAAGACATCTGCAGAATGATAACTTGTTGGGGGAGAGCTTGATACTTGCCAAGGTGATCTGTGATACATCAAGGGTACTCTTGCCTATTGTCTGTAGCCTTTGCTGTGGTCTTTCAGAGAAATAGATCTCAAATCAATAGTCTTATAACCTTAGGGTGATGATCTTAGATGTGAGGATGAATATGGAAAAATTATTGGCATAGGCTTCTTTAATTGCACAGAGCCATCTTAGTAACCAATGTGGAAATGTCCACGTGAAAATCCTGGCTCTTTTGACTTCTCACCCCGCTATGAAGGTCTTGCCCTTACTTGCACATCCATATTCATAAGCATACAATTATGCTCAGGAATTCAATGTGCCAGTGACGACCTGCAGTTCCGGTGCAGTCCTCATTGTTGTGGTATTTTTTTCTTCCAAAGCACAGGTGGTTTGTATGTATGCTGTGTTACATGGTTTTTGATCACAAATTAATAACAGCAAGATGAACAGTAACCATACCATACAGCTAAAAATTCTGCAGCACTTTACAGCCATTAGTGAAGCCTCAACATACCCTGAACAGATGAACATTTGTTGGAAAGAAGCTGACTCCAAAATCTCTCAAGATGGTTATTTATTTGGGGATATACATCAGGATTCCAATGGGATCTGTCCTACGGGACACCTAATATTTGGGGTCATCTCCACTTCAACGTGCCCAGCTTAGATCACCTAGTTGTCTCAAAAGATTCAGTGCAAAACCACTGTCTATTGGTCACAGTTTTGATCTAGATGACTTACCCAGGGAGACTTAGATTCAGACCTAGGAGCTTTATCTTGAGTGATGCTGAAAGGTTTAAAGGAATTAGAGGGCATTGACTGGTATTAGAAGGAGCAGATTTAAATGAAGAGAGGTGTTCTTGAACCACTTGAATTTGCAGTATATGGACACTTGTGGCAAGACAAAACTTCCTTGTCTTCACTTCCCTGAACTGAGCATCACGTGAAACCTGGGCTAAATTTTTCAGGGAGTAAACTGGTCCCAAAACACAAAGCCTGTATTTACTGCCTATATATTTCGTATATATATGAAATCAGTATCCTTCAGAATCATGGCGGTCCTTCAACTACAAATTAATATCTTTGTTGGAAGGCTTTAAATGCCAGAGGCAGTAAGCCTTGCTTGAAGCCAAGGAGGGTCTTCCAGAGGTGTTGTCCTTACATTGCAAAACCTTTCTTGTATTGCCCAGGTACCCAGGTATGCTTTCACTTTGCTGGCATTGCAGTCCCTGGTCTCTGTGAAGAATAGCATTCACCATTCCATGTCTCTCTCACCTGGCTGTTGATGACCATGGGGGAGAGGGGGGTAGCTCATTTAGCACAATGGTATTTCTTGCTTAGGATGGGTAAATGAAAGATCACAGTTAGCTTGTGAAAATGCATGCCTGAGTTGCTGGACATGTGAAGGAAGACGCGTTCTGTCCCCTTTAGCTGCAATGGATCTCCAGCTGAAGGAGATTAATTCCTGTGAACAATTAGTACAATAACTTGCAAGAATAATCTCTGATGGAGCTCTTGAAGTCTACTGATTTTAGTCTTTCTCTCTGACCACTGGATGAACCTTTGTGCTTTTCCTTCTGCCTGTATAAAATAGAAATAATAGTGCCTCAGTCACTATAAGCAGTGGAGTTGCAAGCCTCGATGTTAGAAGCTCCTGCACGTGGAGGAGCTCTGAATTTAAGTGTTTTCACTTACAGTCCCAACAGAGCATGAGGCTTTGCTCCTTAAGCTCAGAATCAGCCATCAATGGATGACTTTTTTTTTGCATTGCACAGCGGCCAGAACCATGTCTAATATTTCCACACCTGAAACATGTCCAAATCAGCACTAATATGAGAGATGGTCCATAGTCTCGTCCTGAGACCAAGAGGAGGAGGAGTGGGTGATCTCAACATTTATCCTCCCAGATGGAGCATGGCTTGAGTCTCTTTCATTCAATAAAACGTTGTTTAGGTAGGGAAAAGAAAGAGTGAAAAAAAGACTCAAAGTACAGATCAAAAAATGATACCGTGAAGATTATTTCCTGTAAAGCAATCAGATAACATGCATTTTGCCCAGATGGTTATGAATATTAACCATTACTTTTGTCAGATGTGGGTTGACCCACCTCTCTTCCAGATTTCCCCTATGAACCACAGTGACTCATAAACGAGAGATGTGGCACTGATTAATTTCCCCTCTCATCATACACACTGTATGAATTTTTGAAATGTGCTGTAAGATATATTGCAAGGATTGAAGATTGGCTGAAGTTTGGAAGGATCCCATGCCCTTTGTCATGATGCTTATGGGTGATGAAAAGGAACAACTAATTGTTTCATCCATTAATGCTGCCACGCAATGAAAGAGCATGATGTCAAACTAATGTTGTTCTCTTCCTGCTTTTTTAAATGATTCTATAATAAGACAATTGCCTGCAATGTATATTATGAAGCTCATATAAGTGCTTTCAGTCTTTGGTTTCTATAACAGAAAAACTCCCTTCCTGACTTCTTTTAGACATTGATGGTCATCGTAAATGGAAGAAAAAAACAGAGCAGTTCCTTGTTCAGGTCTGGGAGACTGATAAAACTGAGATCAGATCTGAAGAAACAGAAGTGTGGCAGATTTTTTTCTCACATCTACTGCATACACAAACAATAGGAACAGTGATCTCTATTTGTGTAGCAGACCTGGTGTTGGTGGAAGGTCTTGAGGCTGACAGCTGTAGCCAGTGTATGGATGGTTAGTGCAGAGAGTCTGGACATTGTCTTCAGCCTCTCTTGAGCCTGATGAGCGACCTCCAGTTAGCTCTCTATGTCCATTGTTTGAGTGAAGAAGTGTGTGTGAAGCTGTAATTTTTCATGACACGCATGCATTTCCCTGGGGCTGCTAAACAGTCATTAGGTAGCACTGGCATTGCTTGCTGCTGATCTGGGCTGGATTTCAGCCCACAAGTGAGAGGCACTCCACATCATTGTCAGACCCTTGAGGCATCTAGTCCTCTGTAGGCATCTATTTCTGCTCTACGGTCAAGCTTATGCACAGCAATAAAATGTATTTGCTAGGCAATGTGTATCTCCCTCACCCACAGGTGCATGTAGTTACATACAGTTGGTTGGGTTCAGGGAGACTGTTTGGGTTGTAGAACTCACTTAGAAAGATTAATTGTTTCTGGAAACCAGATGTGAATCTCCACTAGGCTCTAAAAACAAAGTGCAGTGGAGCTGTTTCAAACTTTCCTGTTCCTCTTGACATGGAGAGCTGTGAGACTGTATGGCAATGTGAAAGTCATTGATTTGTTATTACAAACATTAACAAGAAGGTTTTGAAAAGGTAAATTAACATAGACTGATTTCCTGGACGAGGAATAACAATGCCGTATCTTCAGTGGTCACACACAGGATCGTGAGTTTCACAATCAGTTACAGGATCAATACAGCAGACCAGGCAATCAAATATAGATTACATCTGTGGCTATACCAGAAATAACCAACAAAATGAATAACATTAATGTAATTACCGAAGATGACTGCATGCTCTAGTCTTAGTTCTGGCCTGACTGGGAGCACGGGGCTTTTACATTCCAGATCAAGGCAAGGCAGCATAAAAGAATCTAAATGTATGAAACCCTTGTGGTATTGGTTTCCATTTTGCAGCCTGATTTGTCCTGTGTATCTCCAAGCAGTCTATACTGGAACAGTTCTGAAGTGGGATTTGAACCTGGAATAACAAATAGGTGAAGCCTGTTGCTCACAGGTGGTTAGATTTTCCTTGTCAGCATTAAGAGGTGCAGAGGGCAGTGGACTCTGGATTCTGGATGTGAACTCTGAGGAATAAGAAGGTCTGCCCCAAAGAGGAGGGACTTTCCCACCCGGCAGAGATGCACTTTTACCACAGAAATGCCTTCCACCACCACCCTGCCCCTCATGAAGAGCCGCAGCCTGTCTGCATCCCAAGGATGATGCCTTTCATATTAGACAATAGAGTGAAAAGTAACTCTCAGTCTGAATGTTCGGGGCAGTAGATTTGTCAAGACAAGTAAATATACAGCAGTACTTTGACTGGAAGTATTGCAGTTGGCTGGGGATGAGGCAAACAAGAGATGCAAGCTGACAGCAAAGCTCACTGCTGACATTCAGCGAACAGCACATGGGGACCTGGTTTTAGCACCTCCAGTCCCCAACACCTCTCACAGTCGAGTTAATCCTCCCCCTGCAGAAAAATGCACCATAACAGCATTTACAGGAAGAGTTTTCAACAGCAACAAATCTCTTCCTATGTAACTCCTAGGAAATCTGGAACAAGAAAGGGGGATAAATCCTACAGGTAGTGAGGTGGATTAATATATCAGTAAATCAGATAAATGTTTGGAGGAAGAGACATAGTTCTTCTGCTGGTGCTTGTCTTTCTAGTGTATTTGTTGGCTTTGGCATGGTTACAGTATCATTAAATACAATCAGAAATAGCTCCATATCCAAGCAGGATTTGGATCTAATTAGAGACTAGATGTTCTGATACCTATTAAGACATGCATGCTGTGATACAGGACTCAAATCTATGGATGTCTACATGTATGTGCATGGGAAGCAAGTGTATTCAAGTGTTATGTTTCTCCCTGTCTACTTATATTAAAAAAGCTATATACCTGCTGTCTGCAGGAGCAGCTGTTATTCCCGGAAACAGAGCTGTTGTGCCCTTTTATGAGGGACGTGGGCAACTATGCACAATGGAGACTTTAATTGCTTTCTTTCCAGCTCTTTGGTTTACTTGAAATGGAAGTATTCAATCTGAAATAATGTGCCAGCTCTTTGGGAGAAAACGCAGGGATCATTGGGCCAAAGCAGATACCCATACCAGCATGGAAGCATCTAGAATCCACACCTGAAGAAGGCAAAAACCTACCTCCAGCTTTGTGTGGAAAGCTGTTTAGTAGAGATCCTTTATGTGTCCTGGACTTCCAGTCCTAATTGCCAGCAGACCTTCACCATAACTGTATAAACATCATCAAGTAACCAGCCTTTAAAAGATAAGCTGGAAATGCCACTTCAGAGTCAGACTCTTGTGGGTACTAAGAAAACGTATCTATTACTCTGTTCTCCTTGTTTCTGTAGCCTGTAATTTTAACTTCATATTGAACTCCTCCCTGAAGCTGCAAAATTTCACTTCACTTTAAATGTTGCCTTTCCCTCAGCAGAGTACAGATGAAGTGAAGTCTGTAATAAAAATGAAGATTTATTAGCCTTTCCCAGCTGTCCCCAAGACTTGAGAAGGAAGATTGTTGGAGTTACCACATCAGATAGTCAATGTACTCGCAAGAGTCGTAAAACTTGGATCAGATGTGGTTGAGTAGGGGGCCTGGTGGCAGACATTTACTCCTAGTGCTGCAGTAAAATCCAAAGATATTAGTTTCCTTCACAATGTTTTGATTCCAACTGTGGGAGATAAAAACATAGAATATAAGCAAATACCAGAAAAAAAAAGAGAATAAAAGAAACAAGAAGAAATATTGATGACAGAGCTTCTCATGTAGCAAAACATTGAACGCAACAGTGGAGGTTCCTGTCCCGGCAAAGGGGCTGCAGAGCCAGGCTGCAGGGCAGGGCCCAGCTGTGCCGGCTGCTCTTAGCTGGTGCTGGAGGAAAAAGGACTCTCTTGTACGTGAGATACTTGGATAAGTTCTTTGAGAGTTTTTTCTAGCTGTGGAAGTGAAGGCAGAAGTTATGACAGATGGGTGTGATGTGAGCATGATCTTTTTGTCTTGCCCATACTGTAAATTAATCTATATTGGGCCAAAATCAAATAATTGTAAACAGGTGCCAGTTACCATGCACCTGGCTGGATCTGCAGCTGCTTTCTGCTGGTCCACATTTCATCAGACAAGAAGACCTAGCACTCAGCACTACTGTTGTCTTGGGTGTCTGCTCAGGCTGTCCCCATCTGCAGAAAGATGAAGTGGCAGAGAAGGCAACCAGCCTGGCTAAACAGGGAGCTTTTTCTGGGACTCAGGGAAAAAAGGAGAGTCTATCACCTCTGGAAGAAGGGTCAGGCAACCCAAAAAGAGCACAGGGATCTTGTTAGGTCATGCAGAGTTAAAATTAGAAAGGCAAAAGCCCAACTGGAACTCAATGTGGCTGCTGTGGTAAGAGGTAATAAAAGATGTTTTTACAAATACATCAACAACAAAAGGAGAGCTTTAGGGAATCTCCATCCCCTGTTGGACACAGGAGGGAACATTGTCACCAAGGAGGAGGAAAAGGCTGAGGTGCTTAATGCCGCCTTTGCCTCAGTCTTCAATAGTCAGACTAGTTATCCTCAGGGTATTCAACTCCCTGAGCTGGCAGGTGGGACAAAGAGCAGGGCAGCCTTCCCACAGTCCAGGAGGAAGCAGTCAATGACCTGCTACACCACCTGGACACACACAAGTCCATGGGGCCATATGGGATCCACCCGAGAGTACTGAGGGAGCTGGCAGGGGAGCTTGCCAAGCCCCTCTCCATCATTTATCAGCAGTCCTGGCTAACAGGGGACGTCCCAGAAGACTGGAAACTTGCCAATGTGACGACCATCTACAAGAAGGGCCGTAAGGAGGACCCGGGGAGCTACAGACCTGTCAGCCTGACCTCAGTCCCAGGGAAAATTTTCCTTTGTCTGCATTTAGTTGCTAATACTTCTCTGTTGAAAACTTCTATGGGGTTTATGAACCACATCATTAGCTGAGATACAGGTAACCTCTATAGGTGAGGGGTGATGACCCTGTTGCTCCAAATCTGAGCCCAGTCTTGTCACTAAGAGTCTTATTTATGTAATGATGAAGGCACAGTCAGTGCATCAGCTAGTTTCTAAGCTGCATCTGTCTCCCAGTTCTAGCACAGGCAGGCCTACCATGGGCTCATCTATATTCCCATATCTCACATTTTTTCATGAAGCCGCAGCCACCTTCTCCACCGCCTCTGTCCCTGCAGTGATGGACCTCGCTCTTCTGGCTGCCCAGTAGCCCCCAGACCTTCATCCCAGACCTACCCCATTCCCAGGGCAGAGCAGTCAGCCTGGCAGTCCTGGTCCTTATCCCTCTGTGGACCAAATGTCTCTTGCCTGTGCTAGAGCCACTTCTTGCTGACTCGCTTTTGCCACCCTTGTTCTGTGAACAATGACAAAACCTAAGTTTTTCACTATTCCTGGAAAGCACTGATGCTAAAGCAATAAGAAAAAGCCACAAAATTGAGGTGGAAAGCACAACAGGAAAGTTAAACTTACTCAATGCAACCAAAAAAAGCCCCCTTAATTAGATATTTGATCATTTGAAAACACTGTTTTCATTCTGACAGCAATACGCAGACAGACACGTCACAATAATCCAGAGGAGATGAACGCTGAAATCCCAGACCCTGCTGTATGAAGCTAACAGGAGCTCCTCAAGTGTTTACTTTGTTGGAAGGAAAAATTAAATTAATGTTTCCTTAATAAAGAAAAATAGGTAACATTTTTAACATAATGAGATAATCATTGTTTACTCCTCTGGTATATTCATTACACCAGATGAAGTCCTGTCATCATAATCTAGGTGCCAGGAGTTGATCTATTAGATTTACACTGTAATTCAGCATTCATTAGCAGCATCATTACTTTAAAGTGTTTATAGAAATGAGGTGTCAGATTTACATTCTGCTTTTTCAGTGTTGGCCTTTTTTTTTTAAGCAACGCTGTCCTTTTAAAAGCTGCATAACAAATGTCTTTCTCTGTATAACCAAGTGCACAATTTTTGAAATCTAATTTCATGTTCACAGTCAGTGTCTGCTGCTTTCTTTGCCTGCCTCAGCAAAGGGAAAGCAAGACAGCCAGCTTCATTTTGCTTTACAGCCAATTTCACTTTCAGGTTCATGATGGTGAACAATGTGGAGTAAGCAGAGTGGGAGGATGATAAAAAACTGTTTAAAAGCAACTATTTTTGTTTAATTGAAAATAAGAAAAATGCTGCTGAATGCAACATTACATTTATACATTCTTACATACATACTTATTGAGTATTAGAAAATTCCATATGTGTTGAGAATTCCTAAATTACCTTCCCTGACATGAATACAGTGTTTTCACCAGTCTTGGCTTATAGTTGTTTTATTTTTAATAGCATATTTTGGAAATTCTTTTAGGTGCTGATTCACTGAAAGATTTGTACACAGCACAGAGTTTAGATAATTTTATTCCAGCGGTGACAGAGTAGGTAGACAATACCAGAGCCAGCGTTAAAGCTGTTCAAAACATGTGATTTAAGGCTGGCACAGCACACTGGCTAGGTGTCTGTAGTGGTTTTGATCGAGTTCTTTGGGGTAGGAGGGGGTCTAAAATTGTATTACTGTATTGTCACACTGGGGCTTGGGATGACATTGTCAGGACAGTGGCTGCAGTTTACATGTGTACCCTTTAAACCTGCCAGTTCAGGACTTGGGTCTGGCTCAGGTTTAACAGGCAGCTGAACACTAGTTGAGGGTGGCAAGTGCAGTCCCATTGCACTTGCTGCCTCTTCTGCCCTTGCCCGTGTGTCTCCACTCTTCTCCTTGGAATCCGCCTCTCAAGGTGAAATGGTAGTTTCATCTGCATGGTCTGGTTGGTCTTTTGCATCTTAGCTGAAGTGCATGCTGCTAATTGCAAGTGGCCTTTGGGGTAACATTACAATCTATAAATTCTAACAGATAGTCCTACATGGCTGCTGAGAGAACCACGTCCCTGTGATTAATGAATCTTCTTTAACTGCCCACTTCCCAGCCTTATTACAGTCAGTAAATCTGGATGGATTTTTTTATCCAGCTGGTGGTATCTTAGTGTATATAAGTAAATGTGATTTTTTTCCTCTGTTTTTCCTTTTTTTTCACTGGCTATCTGATTCTTCAAATCCAGATGAATTTCCCTAGGTATCGCCATCCCCCCCCGGAATGGTGTCTCAGGCCTGGCTCAGATCATGACATCAGTAGGTATCGTTGTCCTTGAATTACCGTGTTCCTTCCTTTCTGCAGTGCACAGGAATGGCTTTGGTCAGTCCTCTGTGAGGTGCTACTTTGTTCTATGCAGTAAGTTGATCTTAGGGTCCATGTGTAAGCCTCTTAACAGCAAAGGCATACATCAGTCCCTGAACAGCGTTTTCCTAGCTGTGCAGGACGTTGGCCTGTACTGAGCGTGTCCCTGCTCAGCTCTGCCCTGAAGCTGGTTCTTGGTGGTTTCCTGGAGTGGCTCTGTGTTGTGGTAGCAGCTGAGGGGATTTTGTTGGCTCAGCCGGGGCTGTGAGCAAGCATATCACAGTGGCAGGACAGATCTGCGGCCTGAGCCGTAGTGAGGTTGGGAAAACCAGTGCCTTGCTCGGGCACAGGAGGTCTGCACAGGGAAGGCTGCCTGTGGACGTGCCAGGGCGTTCTCCAGCGGGCCACAGGCACACGTGCTGCATTGTAACACAGGCACCATCCCAGCCCTGGCTAACTCTGCGGCCTTTACAGTAGACTAGAAGAGCATCATGGAAGCAAGAAGCAAGAGTGTGGGCTCAGAACTGGGCTGTTCAGAGCTTTGCCCCCTTGCCTGGCAGCTGGGGCAAGGCCTGCTCTGCCGTGTCTGCGGGTGGGCTAGATCAGAAGGTACTGTCCTCTGCAGAAGGGAGAGAGAGGTGCTTTTCATTCCCATGTTGCCTCTCATTGGCCATCTTCAGTGCTCAGAAAAATTGTTGATCATGTTGGCTGCTCTCATCTTGCCTGTTTTGAAAGAAAGGATTTCTTATTCCTTGTTTCATCAGAAGATGAAGGCCCAAGCAGACTGGAAAGACTGGCTCAGGGTCGTGTTAGTGGAGGATACAATCCTGTATCTGTGTACTTCAGAACTCGGTGCAGGCAGTATTTGTGCCTTTGGTTGGCTGGCACATGGGCATGTTGGTTCGCCTGAGCACAGATGTGGAAGGTCTCGTGGATCCCCCTCTTTCACTGTCATCAGTAGCTCCTGCTCGCTGAAGTTCTCCCACATTGACAGAGCATGGAGTAAGCTCTTTAAAAGATACTGACTTTCATATGATGATATTAAATGGAGGCTTAAAGATTTTCAGGATAAATAATTCACGTTGCTTGCAGAACATATGGTCCTGAAGTGCTCCAGATGGGTTTGAGCTGCTGAGGTTGTAAATTACATTTTCCCAGCTGGAATTAGGTCCCATAATGGGAATGTGTTCCCAACTCCCAAATTGTCAGGATCTCTATTATGGAGAGGTGGTGAAGGGTATCTCCATTGCAGCTGCTGTGTCCATTTCCTCAAGGCAGCAGCCCATGACAGGTCTGAGAAATCCCTTGTTTTAGTCCATGTGATGCAGGATACTATTAGGAGCCTCTGCAGAGGCAGAGGTGGCTTTTCTTGACAGGGACCTTATTCTACAGAACAGCATTGCTGTTGCAAAAACTGATCTTAGTTTAGTTCTCATGCTGGGAAGCAAGTCCAGGCCCAGCTGGTGTGTCCTCCAGCTAGAGAATGAAGAAGGCAAGCCAAAAGAGCGTGGATTGCATGGCAAGGGTCTGTTTACAGAGGGTTTCCCTTGCCTTCCTGTGCATTAGAGGACACCTTGCCCTGTGTGACTGGGCCAGCAGTGGCGGGTTGTTGGGGCAGCTGAGAGGCATGAAGTGCCTGTAGCCTGTATCCGGCCAGATGTTCCCATGGCAAAGGACTGTGCTGATTATTGTTGCCTGGGGCCTTGCAGGACAGTCCCGCTTGGTGTATGCTGCTCTCCTGGGAGTGTCTGAGGACTTTCACCCAGTGACTAAGGTAAAAAGTGTGGCCATGCATGTCAGACCAGAGGTCTGTCCAGTCCAGCATCCTGTGCCCCAGACCAGCAAATAAAGATGCCTTAAGAGTGTAGGTAGGTAGTGATCATCCACCAGGCTAATTTCCCATTCTCCTGAGATCTGTGGCTCCAGGATTTTTTTAGAGTCAGAGGGGTTTTCTTTCTATTCAGACTTCTATTCCCATTTGAGATCTGCTTAAACGACTGGCATCCACCTGCTCTGTGGCAAGGAGCTCCATAATTTCATTATGTGAGCTGCACAGAACTTTTGTCTGCTTGGACTTTACAAAGAGAACTGGTATATTTAACTCTCAGGACATTAAGTCTTTGATAAATATTTGTGCTAGTGTGTTCACATCTGAGGCAGAGTCCTTTTTTTCCATCTTTGTAGAACAGCACTCCATCACAGGAGTTGTATCTATTTGGTCCCTCACAAGTGATGTCTGGATTCAGGTCTATTAACTTTACAGTCAGTGCTTTAACAAGGTTAGGTCTTAGGGAGGTATAACAGAAATCCAACATTTTGCATGCAATGAGGGGAGAGAGGGAGACAGGTATCTTTCTATGGCCTGCTGCAATTGCAGTGCCTGGCTCCTATGGGGAGGGAGGTGTTCTTAGCAAATGAAAATGGATTGTTCCCTCCTGATCTTAGAAGTCAATGAGCGTCTCTTACTGTTTTCTTTCTCTCTCCCCTTCCTCTCCCCCTGCCCTGCAGATTTATATAGTTGAGTAAAACCATGCAGCACCTCTTAGATAATAAGTCTGCATGGGGAATAGCTAGACATCCACACCAATAAAATGTTTTTTTAATGATGGCAATTTTCTGGCCCTTATTAATTTATTACACTCTCCAGAGAGCACTTTGTTATGAAGATACCCTGTCAAATGCTTTGCCAGCTTTATTGAAAGGTGAAGAGCAAAAAAGTTCCATAATCTGGCAGCAACAAAAAAAAAAGTTGTTTTCAAAACCTGTGTGATTTTCTGTCTTTATTGAATATGTACTTTATACATAGTATAATTTTCTTTTATGTGGTGGTTTCTCTCTGAGAATCTCTGTGTCCCCAGAACTTTCAGTATTTAATACAATACATATTCTATACGAACAATCATTAAAAATCACCCTTAGAAGCATCAAAAGGATTAATTTAGCCCATGGGAAAAGGCTTGCAAAATCATTTATTCTGTGACCTTTAACTTCCCAAAAGGACTCAGGAGCCATGCAGGCTGAAGAAGAGAGCTTTGCTCACTGTCATTCTCTCCATTTGCAAACTTGGACCTCATTGATGTCATTCTCCTCCCCAAAAGCATGTCCCTGTTCCTGTCCTTGCCATGTCCACCTCCCCTGCTGTGGCTGCAGGAGTTTGATGATGTGTTTCTAAGTGCACATTAGAACTAAGGTCCCACGTGCACAAGACTGAGAGAAATGGGAATGAAACCCTTGTGCAAATAAGAGTGATAAAGCTCTGCAGTGATTAAGTATTTTCCTGGGTGGGTAACACAGCCCTGCATGATGGTGCTAGAGGCCCAGGGCAGAAGCTAATCTTTGCCAGCATCCTTACCACCTGTATAGTGAAAGACTGGCACTGCTACCCACCTCAGTCTGCTGGTCTCCTTTCCAATGGCCACATGCTCTAAGTGTGATAAACTGTATAACTTGGCCCAAAGCAATTTAAGGTGCACTCCTTTGGGTGAAAAATGTTTATTTTTTAAGATGTAGTTAAAGTCCATTAAGATGGGCACTTACAGCAAAAATACATGCAGTGAGTGTTTCCTTGCACAGCCTTCTCCTTGAGCTATGTGGTTGTCAGTCCCCTGGCAGAGCCAACTTGCTTGGCGCCTGCTCTCCAGGTCTCGCCACAGTGTGAGGCATTCTCACATAAGAGGAAGGCACATTCAGAGTTGTAACTGACTCTGAAACCTCTACACATCTTAGCTGGAGTCATAACTTAGCAGGCAAGTGCCAGATGCAGAGACGTGGAAAGATAAATTGGCCACAGCACATCTAGAGCCACAGCAAACCACGAGCCGCGCTGCCTGCCTGCCATTGCTTGTGGCCAGCGAATTCTCTGCAATGAGTTCCTCTATCCTCCTCTGCACCTGGGTCACAAGACAGTGCAAGACAAAGGTGACATTGCTCCAGCAGATTTCTCTTCTCCATGTCTAGGAGCCTGTCTGAGGAGCTGTGGATAAAAACACCATCTGTTTGCACTGCTGCTGTTGCTCAAGCCTGAGGTGACAACCCAACCATGAAAGGCAGGGAGAAGAAAGTGGTAAAGGAATCATCACACCAGATCAGTGTGCTTTCCCAAAGCATCACCACTGAGCAGGAGCCAAGTTTTGAGACTGCACTTAGACCTTGGTGATACCTTAACTGATGTTTTATTTATTTCTTCTAGCTGTGAAATGGGGTTAATAATTTTTCTCAACTGCCATATAGTACTGCAAAATAATATATACTAAAAAATAACTTCTTGCAGTCAGGCAGGCCTGACAGCCCTACTACTCATCATGCAGTGTTGATGGCAAATCATCATTTAAAAGGTCAGCACTTTAAATCCACAATTTCTATCACTACAGCTTCTGCTGTACTGTGCCATTTCAATTAACATGTTTCTCATGGCAGGTATTTATTGGTGTGTCCTTCATTCTATTTAAAGATTCCTATTTTACTCCTTGAGGACCAAAAAGAAATAAAAAAAGGAAAAGTTAGGGAAAAAATAATAAAGGGATAAAAGTCACACCCTAGTTCAGGCAATAGTTTACTACATTGCACTGCCTTGACCATCTGCATTATCACTCCCCACAAGATATATGTAACAGCTGAATATAATTGAGAATTAAGGTTTGGAAAGCAATTTATAATCTGATGGATAGTTTACGGCACAGATTTTCTTCCCTGACAATACTAACAAAACATCACAGGGAAAATAATCAGATGAAGCCAAGAACAAAATCAGCACCATCTGCCAACAGGAGACTCATCAGCCCTATGCCCTCCTTCAGTCACTAGAACATAGAGGTGTTTCTTCTAAACGCTAGGACAGGGGTCATGCTGAGAAGTGCTATGACAGTGACTCATCACGGTATCTTAAGTGATCCCTTCTTGTAAAACAGATAAAATGGTGTTTATCTATTCCTGTAGTGCCCTGTGAGATCTATGTTGATAAAGAATTAAAAAGAACTTGTGTTTTATTGATGTAGACAACTAAACAATGGCTAGGACTTCAGTGCAACAGGCTACTGGTAGTGGTGTGTGGTTTGAGGGCTCTGTTTGAGCAGTATTTATGCAGAAGAAAATATGTGGAGGACAACACATGAGAACTAATGAGAACAATACAGGGGACGGGAAGAGAGAGAGGACCAACACAAATTGAAGTTTGGGGCGCATAGTAATTTCCTTTTTCAGATAAATTCTTCCTGAGTGGCTTTTTACACCCTTACTTAGTTCAAAACACAGTTATACAATCAACCTGATTTTCAAAGGTTTTCTGAAGGATGAAGTTAAGAGTGAAACTTCATAAAACTAATGCAGGCTGATAGCTTTGGGTAATGAAGTGATAAACAGAGTCCATTACAGAGGTACTACTAGTACGACTTTGCTGCTAGACAAGGAACACATGGCTGTAAATTTTCTAGGAGTTGATTCAGATATTTTTCTTCTTCTCTTGAGCCTTTTTCAACTTGAATTCCTTGCTAAAATCTTGTTATTTTCACATTTCCAGCAGACGGTCACTGGACTGTTAAGACATTCTTGAAAGAGGACACCAGGATCAACTACGGGCCTGGCCTGATTTCTGTAAGTGTTTGCTGATTACAACTGCCTTTGGTTTTAGTGTGTAGTGAAGCCTCTGCAAGCTAGATGCCTTTTGGGCTGTATTGCACCTTGACCCAGTAAGTGGAACATTACCAACTGGGCCCTGTGGCATTAGTGGATACAACACCTTTTTGTCTTTTTATTGCATGGCTTTGTAGGACAGTTTGTGGAGGTTTGAGGCTTGCTAAAAGATACCTGATTTCACGGGCAGAAAGGCCTTAGCTTTTATCTCATTCCTTGCTTTGTTTTACTTATGATTGTCCTGATAAAACAAAATGAAATTTCTCTTGCAGCGAGCCAGACAGGGAATTGTAGCTTTAGCAATAGAGACTTCTGCTATCAGAGGAGATCTGGACATCTAACTGGTGATGCTGTGCGATGAAGCTACTGCTTTTTCCATTTGAGAGCTAATGGCTTCAATTTCCAGCAATCCAGCTGTCCCTGTGGATACTGATTATATCTTGGCTGTAATGTAATTAGATGCTTAGCTACAGCAATTCTTGTCACCACAACTAAACTTATCCTTAGGTTAGCAGCTGGAAATAAAATTTCAAAGCTACATTCTCAGGATCTGTGAGGGTTTGCTGTCTTCCTGTAAAGCACGGATCTTGATTGGGCAGATTCCGTATTACCATCACAAGGTACAATTTTAATTTCCCGAAGTAGTATAAGCAACTGGTGGTTGTATTATTTTTTGTGACAGAAGTTTTATTGAGGCTAAGAGTAGGTGTTTCTTGCTAACAGCAAAATGTAAGCAATTACACTCTGAATTGAGGTGACTCAACAGGATTGTATTGATAAACAAAAAGCAGTCAGTTTATCAGTTCATTTGCATATACATCACAAAGTTAGTTATATCACTGCTCTTTAAGTACAGGAGCTACCAAATAGGATCTGAGAGATGCGTTTTAGACATTTTTTTTTTTTCCACAGGAACAAGGAATGATTTTTGCATACTTTATTTTTCTATGTTATTCAATTGATGGCCATCTTGTTTACATGTTGGAGGTTGGAAAGGATGGACATACGACGGATCTTTGTTCTACATGTTACCCCTAACTTGCCATCTGGTCTTGGGAAAATCAGTAGAATTGATTGGGTGGAAAAATATAACCTCCAGAAAAAGAGAAATGCAAAACTCCCATTGTGTGGCTGAATCCATAAGGTGCAGTTGTAAACCTCAACCCAGAGTATGGCCCAACCAATGGGCTTTCCTGAGTAAATGGAAACTTCTCAGGTCCCCTTCAAACCCCCACTAGTCCTGAAGGCTCCTAGCCCGCACTCACTAGATGAGGTTAGCGGGCACTCAGAGAGCGCCCAGACTATCCTTACAGCTTGTTCGCCCTTCTACGTAAGTGTAGAACTTTCATTTAAGGATCTTCCAAGAACGTGAAGCACTTGAGAAGAAAACATTTCACCACATCTAATTTTTGCATGTGTGTGATTTGCCCTGTTTTTCCACTTACAGTGTTTTTTAACTGAAGAAGCTGGTTATGACTTAATCGATACAGCCACTTGCCTTATCCTGGCCACGGCCATCCCCACCCACCCACAGTTCCTCTCAGTCAGTCCAGAACCTGTTGCAAACAGACAGCAGTGTGACATGAGTTTCCCCCTCCTCACTTCCTGCTTTACCTAACTTTGACAGTGTCCATCAGGAAGTGACCATGTTACAGTCAAGGCAAGCTTTGCCAATGTGCTTCAGCAGGTCCTTCTTGCCGTAGTCATATCCGTTGAAAACAGACCCTGCAGACCAGCTTCCTCTCCAGTGTACATCTGTTGACAAACAGTCAGGAAGAAAGAGAAGGAAAAAAAGCAAAAAAGAACAACCTTGCTTTGCAATAGAAAAAAAAAAAACAACACAAATGCAAAGGCTTGGACTAAACGTCTTCCCCTTCCTGTTTTGTTCAGGGCTCTGTTTTCTCTCAGGGTCTGGTGCTCTGGTGGCTGCACGTTCTTCCTCCGCAGCACACGAACACCTTCCCTGCGAGCAGGAGATCAGCAGCAGGGGCCGGGGAGCCCGGGAAGACAGCACGCATCTCCCTTTGAGTACATCCACATCCCTCCCGTCACCCGCTCTGTGCCCCCGTGTCTACCGGGGCGCTGTTTGGGCCGCACAGATCCTGCCTGGTGCCCACGGGCGCTGCTGCACGCCCGACGGTGTCACGGGCACGGGTCCGCGCTCGCCGCCGCCGCGGCTGCCCGCGCACCGGGCCGCAGTCCGCCGGAGCTG
>VZTO01025218.1:23577-61299 GCA_013400615.1 Syrrhaptes paradoxus | reverse complement strand
TGAACAGGTAAAAATGGTCAAACTGGTAAATATGTTAAGATGCTTATTCAGCAGTCATAACATTGATAAGGCTTAAATTGAGTAAGTAGAAGCAGAAATCTGACTGGATTACCACTCAATGCATCAAAAACAGGCAGAGAATTCAAGCTTTTGAATCTGTCTCCCGAGATGAACTTAAGACTGATTAGTTTCCACAGCAAAGCCAATGTGAAAAAGATTTAAATTTTCAGTGGAGAGGTAGGTAGCAGGGACAAATCCTGAGTAAAAACACAACATTTTATCTTCTTATTAAATAGAAATTGTTTACTTATTACTTAAATAAAAATTGCTTGTTACTTTGCTTGTATTGTTGTATTACAAAGCAATGAACAAATCAAAGATGTCTCTCCTATGCTACCTTTGGTTCTCTGCACCTTAATCCTTTAAACTCAGCATGCCAGATGTCACACATATTCTTTAAGCTCAGAAAACTACTCTTTGGGGGTTTTTAATGTTTTGATAGATGGTCAGAATGTATACATCTCATGACTGTAGAGCCACACAACTATCTATTTTTTTTGTCACAGTGGACAGGTGTTTTAAAAGTTGGGAAAAAGCAACCTGGTCTAGTGGAGAGTTAGAAGATCACTTGTATATTATTAAATTTACCCCAAGAATCAGTGTCAGGACGAGGTCTACATAGCTCATGAATTCCACTGCTGCCTATATAAGGACTATCTCCTATTTAGGGTAATACTATTTTTGTCCAATATTTCCTTTTTTTTAGATGAAGGACCACCTAAAAGATGATTGAAGATAAAACTGAAAAAAATGTAACTTTAAAGATAAAGGACTCTGTATCTTGGAAGTAAATGATACATAAACAACGGGCAGTACCCATTCCTAATATATCCTCAAAATGGACTGAATTCTCANTGAATGGAGTTATGTACATCTGTATTTCTAATACTGAATTCAGTAATACATTATCTTGTTAAACAACTGACTTCATTACATTATATCATTACAGTGACACTGAATTCACTTTCATATCCACATCATGAAAGAAATTTTGTTGTTTTCTAGCTATAGATTAATTACTCTTTCATCAATATTATACAACATTTTTTTATGATAGAGCAAGCTTAATTATAAGATACAAAAGGAATTAACATGCAAGAAGCTGGTTTGGATTGTAATTCAAAGTTTACTATTTTTTTCTGGAAGCAGAAAAGCAATTTAGGTTACTTCCAGGTAAGATCATTACATATGCCCAGCAAATCAATCAAGTTAAAAAATTTGATTTATACATCACACTAGCAAGGGTACCACGAGGTCAAATATTACAGAAACTACTTGTTGTTTATGTTTACAATTACAGCTTACTGTTGAGCTCTAGTTCTTTTTTCAGAACGTTCCCAACACAAACTTGAGAAGCTTTTCACAATGTGCAGGAGCCCCATCATCTTAGGAAAGAGGAAAGTAATGATTTCTACATTGCCAATAAATGAAGCTGAAGAAGTCACCCCGTAAAGATGAAGATAACAGCATGGTAGGCTCAGGAAAATATGTGACCATTTCAATCAGCCTGAAAACCAATAACAAAGTGAGTTGCAGTGCATGTCAAAGGATTAACCAAAACGTTCTGTTTGAACTCCCTCACATAGACAGAGCTATTTAAGAATGAACAGGTAAAAATGGTCAAACTGGTAAATATGTTAAGATGCTTATTCAGCAGTCATAACATTGATAAGGCTTAAATTGAGTAAGTAGAAGCAGAAATCTGACTGGATTACCACTCAATGCATCAAAAACAGGCAGAGAATTCAAGCTTTTGAATCTGTCTCCCGAGATGAACTTAAGACTGATTAGTTTCCACAGCAAAGCCAATGTGAAAAAGATTTAAATTTTCAGTGGAGAGGTAGGTAGCAGGCACAAATCCTGAGTAAAAACACAACATTTTATCTTCTTATTAAATAGAAATTGTTTACTTATTACTTAAATAAAAATTGCTTGTTACTTTGCTTGTATTGTTGTATTACAAAGCAATGAACAAATCAAAGATGTCTCTCCTATGCTACCTTTGGTTCTCTGCACCTTAATCCTTTAAACTCAGCATGCCAGATGTCACACATATTCTTTAAGCTCAGAAAACTACTCTTTGGGGGTTTTTAATGTTTTGATAGATGGTCAGAATGTATACATCTCATGACTGTAGAGCCACACAACTATCTATTTTTTTTGTCACAGTGGACAGGTGTTTTNCTAAAAGATGATTGAAGATAAAACTGAAAAAAATGTAACTTTAAAGATAAAGGACTCTGTATCTTGGAAGTAAATGATACATAAACAACGGGCAGTACCCATTCCTAATATATCCTCAAAATGGACTGAATTCTCAATGTAGTGTATGGAGCGATCAATTTTCAAGCTAGGTTCTTCCAATCAAGCCTTTTTCCACATCACTAGTAAAACTTACAGGGATTTCAGTAATAGTACCTTTAAAGTAGAGATCCTTTAAAAAAATTTTCAACAAGATTTTGAGGTGTCTGTTTATATTCTATTTCATCATTTATGCTCAGGCTATTTTCTCTTTGAACTCCAACCACTTAACAAAACATTTTATATTCACCTGATTTATTCTCAGATTGTTCCTGAACTAAATGTAGGAAAGAGCAACAGTGTAGGAAAGAAAGTGCTGAACTGTTAGTTTATTATAATCCTGTTGATTTGCTTGACGGACTCTGAATCAGGTATTGTAAATACTAACCTCTGAGTATTTTCAAATTCCATTCATGCTGAATAGCAACAGTGTGGATTTGGAATTCTGAAGTACTTACAGGTCTTCTTTAGTTCCACCTTTACCCATTCACTTGACTGACACTTCCTTTTCTCTGATATATGCAGTGACAGAAACAACCTTCAAATTTACAAAACTAGGAAATCTTATGGCTCTTGGAAAGGAAAATCCTGCTACTTCCCCCACGACTACTTTGGCTTAGTAGATACTGAATTGGCAAAATTTGCAATTTACTCTCCTGGTTACTTACTGGAACCTTTGAAATGATGTAACATAATGGACCTTTTCCTTCTTCCACTTAAGCTTTGCAGTACTGTTTTCTCACACCCAAATTATTCAACACTATGTGCAACCTGCAGCAATCGAATAGTAACACTCAGCAACAGCATAATAAATTCATCTCATGGGTTCATGCCATTAATGAAAGCTTCCTCTACCCTCCCTCCTCTATTCTTTTTTTGTGGTAAACCAAAAAGTATTAGTAAATGTGTCTGATACTCCAACTTTGACATTTTTTTATTTATAAAGCAAGATTTGATGCTAGAAGCTTTGAAAACAAGTCTTATTTTTCTGAAACACATGCCCAATGCCCATCAGAAGTAATGGAAAGCTTTCCTTCAGAGGAAAAGATGATGACATTCTTTTAAAATTAAATATTTTGATCCTATATGTTCTAGTAATTAGGCTGTTTCTTGAGAATTCTTGGCTTTTTTAGAATCTACTGTATATTTTGAAAAGGTACAGAGGATGTCACCAAGATGTTACTAATAATTGCTGTATGGTATGACACTGGAAAAAAATAAGAAGAGCACCACAAAGAGGAAAAGAGTTAATATAAAAATGATGCAAATATAATATCAATACTGGAGAGCCATAAAGAACCATTAATGTTCCCACGCTATAGCAAGCTGGTTTGCTTTCAGTAATAGTTTATCATAATTACTAAGTGCCATCAGAAAACTACAATAATTCTTGACAGATGATTCATGGGTTCAGAGAGTTAAACAGGAGTATTAATTATGATATATAGTTTGTGTATAAAAATAAAATTTAACAGCTAATCTGAAAGTGGGCCCTAACTGTGCACAAAAATAATTTTTAAAAATTTTCAAACACCCTGGAACAGTAATTTTGCAAATGTAGAACCCTATCTGTCTAACGACAGAAAATAAATTCTTGACTAATGAGAATTAATTTCTTGGAAATTAATGGAACCTTTTTCTTTGGAGAATCATTTACTTCATATAAAGAGATGAGGTGAACTTCAGATGAAGTTTATAATTTCTGATTTTTAAAGTATGTTATCAAGTTCTTTTCATAAAACTTTTTTCCCCAAAGACAGTTATAATGAAGTTGTCACTTATGGAAATAGGAGATATTTTGGGTTAATTGTTGAGATATTGCTTTGTTAGCTGAGAGATCATTCTTAGCCTTGTTGAAGTGTGACATTTTGTCCTGCACAGGAACATGGTAAGCCTACAGGAAAAATTTCTGAAGCACAGGGAAGATTTAAATTTTCTCTCACACATATACAGATATTGATAAATCCTGAAAGTCAAAAAAAAAAGTAAAAAAAGCATAGTTTGCTTCATTAACTCAATTTAGTTGCAGTATACTACAGTTCATTGCAGAGCAAAGGATATAATAAACTTTTTCAACTAAAACTTGCAGCCATTCTTCTCACATAATTTATTTCCTTATGATATAAAGTCTCTAATTTGCTTGAGAGGCAGAACCCAATTATTCGCTAATTAAGAAAATCCATGTCCTTTGTTTGACTGGAAGGGATCCAGACTCAAATAGTTGAATGTTCTTTTTGTCACCATTAACAAAAAAGAATTCTTTACGTTTTCAGGAGAGAGCATCAATTATTTCTTCCAAATTTAATTCCTGGAAGATGAGTCTTATCTCAGACCCAGGCAGACTGAGTATCAGGGACAGATTTACAGCATTGTACTATACTCAAACTATAGTCTCCATACATAATAAATATTCCAATTTGCATATCTAGGAGTTGCACTTTTTAAATAAAGTGCTGCAAAGAGAGCCTTGAGCATCATGCAAAGGCCAGACTTGCAGATGCCTACACAAGTTTGACCCAATCTCAGTGTGGGCTGGGAGTTATGCCCTGATACTAAAATTCTGACCTGTGCATGCACACTGGAAAGCAGGTGTATATGTCATTTGCATGTAAAAGTGCATGTATGCTTTTGAAATTCTCTGATTCTTAACCGCTGCTTGTTGGGAATGTATGATTTCTTTCTAAAACTTGTTTCTGTCCCCGTGGGATAGTGGATTGGGACTTGAGAATCTCTGGTAGAAATTATTATTTATAAGGCTTAGAAGCAAGGACTCCTCCTTTCCCCAATCTTATAGTACCCATGACAAATTTGTCTTCAAGTTCCTTATAAAGGGTTTCTAGATTATATAGGGACCAGCGTTTTACCAAATAATCTTTTGCAATTTGTGTTTTATGCTAAAACAGGGTGGGAGGGAAGAAACTCAGCAGATGAGGGAGGAAAAAAAAAATCATAATTCAGAACAGCTAAATAGGTCATTCAAGTCTTATAATAATCTCCAGCATCCAGGAGCAGGTGATGACATCGCTAGTCAGGAACAGAAATTAAGAAAACAGAATGGTGGCATTTTTTTGCAGAGTTTACAAGTCTCATGAACACTGGATTTTCTCTGGCACATGTGATGCTCTATGGGGTAACCCCCGAATACATCAAGTGTATGAAGGCAAAAATATGTATGAGAATATGTAGAACAGTTCCACAGCCTTAAAATACCTGCATCTTAAACCACTCAAATACAGTGGCTTAGACACTGCTTAGAATCCTTTCAACAGTACTGAAGGTAATGACTAGCCCTCAAACTGTGGCAACAACCACTTCTCTGATCTCACGTTTGCATCATCCAGTATCGGCTAACGAATCATGGTCACTTCAGTTAGCCAGCCAAGGAATTCATTAAAAAAGCTTCCTCTCTTTCAGTCTGCAGGGGGTAACTACTCAGTTGATTTCATTAGCAACTTTGCTCTACTCATAGAATTATGGCAGCACGCTCCCTGTGACCTCATCTGAAGCCATGAAAAGGTGGTCTGTAATGGGAGAATGGTTGTGGACATACCATGGAACTTTCTCAGCTGATTCCAAAAGTACCTACTGAACCTTATATTTTTTTTCCAGAATGTTCAAATCTGACAGATTGATAACCAAGGCCTGAGGTCCACTTCCTCACCTTTCCTATACCCTCAAACCTCAGCAAAATCCTGGTGTTCTTGGCCAGTGAGAGATCTGCCTTCAGCATTTTACAAGTCTACTGAAGCCACAGCCCATTAAATTACCCACCAGCATTCCATGGGCTGCAATGAACACCCCAGTTCTCCTCTTCTTCCAAGACTGTGTCTATGGCACTATCACATCACAGCCATTTCAGGTTATTTAGGCAAGGGCGTATTATACAGCAGAAGTAATTTTCTCCTTCATTGCCTCACCTGCTCAGCTCTCCTGTGAAGATTTTACATCCACCACCTACAGAAACTGAGATGTGAACCAAAAGCCTCTGGAGCTATTAAATCATATGTGGCCAGCAACTGTGGGGCTCGTAGTATTTATAGACACCCAGAAATTTTATAAGATAGATGGATATATTGACAGTTTCTTTCAGAAGTATCATTACATAAAAGTCATTAAAATAGAAATTAAAATTCAAGAAGAGACAAATATGACAAACCTTTTTCTGAAAATGCCTGTTAATCGCCTGGATGCAATAAAAAGTGATAGCAAAACAGAATGGCAAACAGTAGACAACACCAACAAAACAGGAGGGGCTGTAAAACAATAATGATTGTAATGTTACTGAAAGTTCCCTAATTTTTGAGGACAGAAAGCAAAAGTTTACTTAACAAAAAAAAAAAAAAAGGTTACCTAACAAAAATCAGACTTTCATTACCAATCTGCTTGACGTTACATTGGAACACAAGGAGTACAAGCTGGAGTAAACATTCTTTTTCAAGGTTTAGAGGATAGTAGGATGAGAGAGGTTCCCTCATAGGACATAGACTGCTTGAAGTTTGGAGGAATGCCCCTGAGCATACAAGCTCTGCAAGGAGTAGGTGGAAACAAGATGGAGAGGGCACTATACATACTTTTCTGTAAATCTTCTTTCCTTATCCCAAACAAGGTGCATTGGGAGCAGAAGGATTGCATTCTCCCTATCCACTTCCAGAGTAATTCTATCCTTAAGGCACCAGCAGGAATGATTATACTTAAATGTTCCACACTTTAGAGAGAAAGAAAAGACAAGGCATGTTTTCTTGAGCAGTTCTCCACGCCTCTCATACACAGGGACAAGCAAAACAGCCTGAAGTAATTAATGTCACTGCATTTAAAGAGTGTTATATTGTCACCGCTTTTACAGTGAAAGTTCTGAAACCTCCTTATGCCCAAAGGCTTTACTAGATCTAGAAGGGACTGAGCACAGCAGGAATCTAGACAACAGCCAGGAGGCTTAAAGTGCCATTTCAGTTCTAAACCCTGGCATTTGGTTTTGCTTGCTGCAATGCTGTAAAATCTTCTTTAGCTGTGAACTTTCAGCAACACATGAACTTTTACTCAAGAACCACGAGATGGCACCAGGACAGGCCACAAAACCTGTTTCATTATCTGCAACTACAGTCTCACCCATTTATATAATGAATAAAGCAATTGAGTAGGGCTGTTTCTTTTTCTGGCAGTACTACAGAGATTACTAATGGATTTGTGCTCAGTGGCTTTTCCATTCCTATAAAGCTGAGCAGACAGTGTTTAGACAGATCCATTTCAAACAGCTGTTTAATACTGGGCTGAAACAGACACAACATAAATCAATATTTTAAAAGGTGATCAGTGACCACTGGCATCCAGTTTCAAGGTAATTTTAATCACATTTAGGAACCCTCATTTCACCGGCTGTCTCATCCAACTCGCCTTGCACAGTGCCTGCACTGTTCCTTCCTCCCACATCACCATTCAATGCCTCTGCCCACCCCAGTGCCCCGTCTGGCATCCCACACCCGCCCATTCCCACATGGAGCTGCCCACACAAGGGAAAGGAAGGAGCTGCATCCTTCCTTGGAAAAGCAAACACACATCCCGCTGAGCACCAATTTGGTTGAACAGTGTATAATGCTACACAAATTAACCAAAAGTTAAGACTTCAGCTCAAGCCTGAAGCTGCCAAATTTGTACCTACTTTATTTAAGAATAAAGCCTCTGCTTTTAGTTACTATACTTGTCTGGAAAAATACACCGTCAGGAATTTAGCCACATACAACACTTGGGCTTTTATTTCATCATTCTGCTGATACAGCCTAACAAATAGGATTTGGTTTTTGTATTGAGCCACATACTGAGCTGACGCTTGTAAAGCTTCTTCTTTAGCTTCAGATCTGTTTCCTCATTAAAGCTCTGCAATACCGCTTCCTGCGGTAGTTTCATTAAATTTCTTTGCAAATTTGCAATTTGATCACAATCAAACTCCTACAGCTCACAGAGCAACTCCAACACTCTATATTCTGTGCAATAATGGCTCCAAGCCCTAGAATAAAGACTCCATAGGACTGCTGAGAAAAAAATCCTCTAAAATAAAGGGTTTAGAATCCCTAAAAGCAGTTAATATTGTAGAAACATCTGGTAAGATAAAATGTTAAAATCACAGCATTCTTTTCAACCTATTTTTCTTAAGCAATCTGACCTAAAAATGACTGCACTTGCAAAAAGAATATGGGTCAGACACTTTCAGCCAAAGATTTATTTATAAACCCGAATAAGATGGGCTTTTCATCCATTATCCAAGTGTGCTGAATTGTTCTGCATCAACTTGATTGTGTTATCAATGCACACTCTCAGCAAGATTCAAATAAGCCTTATGTTGCATATCATAGTTGTAGTTAGAAAACAATTAGCAGGTGCTGTTATCTGGGTGTGACTGAGGCACAGTCCTGCCACTTACTGTTTTAGAAGAAATGCACATTGTTTTCAGAAGTCCTTCCTAAAATCCATCACAGACAAATGCTTGCCCAGCTTCTAGTATGGTTACAGAACATAATAGAAATACTGATGAATTTTTAAAGTGTCTGAACCATTGCCTTTTTTATTTCTAGGTATAACAAAATATGAACACGACACATCAGTGAAACAAGCTACCTAGGAAAAAAAATGCAGTCATTCCTTACACAAACTACTAATGGCAGCCTTTGTCCTTTGCACTCGAGTCATTCCTTCTATTTGAGTTTTGAAGCATTATTTACATAATAGTTTAAAGAAAAATTAAATGTTGTTACTGATAGAACCTGTGTACATTTGTTATAAACACTGACAAGAAAGACCAGAAGGCCTCCCACCTCAGAAACTCCCAGGTTTGCCACTCAGCAAGCTGTGTCTCTCAGCTTTCTCTCAAGCACTTACTTTTAGGAAGTGTATGCAGTACCAAAGCACTCAAATGCAATGAAATTGGATTTGGCTTTTCAAATGAATACTCAGATATATTTATTTGTTTTTAATTTGGTTTGGACTTCGAAATTCAGTCAGCTCCTGATTAACGTGGTTTGAGAGTAATCTGCAGATACGTGTCTCTTTAGCTACCTAAGATCATAGCTCTCCAAAACAGAAGTCCAAAAAATCTAATAGATTTTTTCCAAAAAATTACCATTTCTGTTGGTGAATAGCAAATTCCAAATTTGTTGAAAACTTACTCTGGAAAGATGATTTCAGTGAAGATCATTGAAACCTAGGTTTCAGCTATGTGCTCAGCAGCCCAAGCTACTTCACAATTCTGCATCATCATTGCTGGGAAATTAATATCTGTAAAAATCATATTGAACAACAGTGACCAACTACCCAATGCAGTTACCACTAAAGCCACTGAGGATCTCTACAATGGCTTTAAGAAGAGTCACAGTAAACCCCAAAAGCTCATGGGGTTACCCCAAAAGTAATGCAATGACAAAAGTCATCTCCCACCAGTAGTAAGCAACAAAAACAAAAAAAGGGAAAGACAACACTCCAGACAATTTAATTAACACAGACCTGTGCTGCTGGGCTGTGAAATACCAACCCCACAGAGAGTCCTGAAGCACAGATTCAGAAGCAATTTGCAATCTGTGCACTTCAAGGATATACATTTAGTCAATCTCTGGGTAGCAGCAATAAGATTTTTGCTTTAAATACTTCAGGTTAAATTTGAACCTACGCAGAAAAACATTTTGACAAACACAAAAAGGAGAGAGGAAAGGTACTCAGTTAAAGCAGGCTGTGCCAGGAGAAACTTGACACAAGCACGTATTATACTCAGTATGATGGCACTGAAGTGCACAACTCCAAACTTAAGAGAAGCAACTCTTTATTCTGTTCTAACACAGAAATTTAACTAAGCCATAGATTTAAGCACCTAAAACCTGCCTTGGGTTCTACTTTCAGTGAGAAATGGATTTCAGATGCAGAAACTATTATTCCCAGTAACATATCTATTCAACAAGACCTAAAACATGTAACCACAACCATGAATCTAACAAACCTAAAACCACATCTCTTGACACTTCTTTTAAAAGAATATATTAGAAGCTAAAGCGAGTCTGAAGCTAGAATAATTTACTGATAAGACCTGTCTTTTATATCAGATATTGTGGTTTTTCCAGTAGAAGGTTCAATACATCTTTAACTAGAACAGACTCAGATTTATTACTCACGGTGGAGGAGTTGCACACATGTAGCCAGGTTTTCCAATAACACTTTGATAGATGCTGAAGTCTTTTGAAAGATATAAACTACTTTATTTTAAGTAAGGCAGATTTACAACTCGCAGTAACAGAATTGCTAGTCTTACCACCACCACTCTTGAAGAAAGAAATTCATTAGTTTAGGACATATCAGAAACACAAAGCTTTCAGTTCTGTTTTAGATGCAAATCCTAAATCACAAACAGATGAAAAAGGGCATTTACTGCTTAGAAGGGAAATAGCAGCAGAATGTGTCACAGTGCTTCTAGTTGAAGTTATTAGAAATAGCAAAGAAAGTGCTCTCTTGTGGCAGCAGTGGTTACAATGGCTTGGTAGGTTGTAACGGTAATTACTCCATGGGAAATAGCCACAGAATACAAAAATAAAAGCAATACAAGAAGCCTTTTATTTCCCTGAGATGCCACTAAGGCATTAACACAGCCATGTGAATCTGATGCTCACTATGACTTGCACACAAGTTGGAGTCTTCATCTACAGGACTACCTATACTCCACTGAACCAACCCCCTGTCCATGTTGAAGACCACAACCTCCGTTACAGCATTTGCCAGGTTTCCCCCCTCACATTAACAGGAATACAGCAATCTCTGTTGACAGAGGTCTTGACCATTAAGCACTAGCCATTCCAATCCACCTCTTCCATTCTCAATCATAATGCTATTAAAAGATTCTGCAGCAACTTGAGCCCTCTCTCACAGGGCTTGCTAGAGCTTGGATTCTGCACAATGGACCCACCAGTAAGCTAACCCTTAAAAGATGGAGAAAGAGCATGAGATTGCTTCATCCCAATCCAAACAGGACATTTGCAAAGACATTCCAGATCTGTGAATTGCTTAGCTAGCTCCAAGTTTGAGCAGAGCACGTGCAGGTCTGTCAGAATCTCTCTGTATAGACAAGCCACTATGTCTTTTAATTTCCTAGGCTGTATACATAAAGCACCACAGAATTCCAGGAGTATGGCTTCAATAATTCCTCTTTGACAATCTGGGCAACACCTAGCATTCAGCCTAGAAGCATAACAACAACTGCTAAATCTAGGATGGGCAGTACTGCGTAAGAACTAGACAGATAAAAACCTTACTTAGAAGGTTGCTGTAGCACATGAAGAGAAAGTGTTCTTCCCTCCACAAATTGAAATGTAAACCATTTAAAACACAAAGCATTTCTGTTTCTCAAATAGATACAAAATTCAATAACACAGAACCTAGGTATAGTGTTCACATATATGTGAAAATGATAGCTCTTGACAAATAACATTTGCTATTCCTTTCACAACTACCATAACCTTTTTTTAATCTAATGGGAATATAAACTTGCAGGAGTATGATATAGTTAGCATATAAACATTTCCCAGAACTAGTAATCTTGAAAAACCACGTATTTACACAGCACCTTACCCATAATGAGAGGTAATTCCTTTAGTGCATCCTTGTAACAAAAAGTATGGAAACAAAATCAAAGTCAACCAAGTAGAAACTCACCATAATTACGGCTCCTCAGATGACAGACTGGTGGTTAGTTGATTTCAATTTGTAATTCCCTATTACCCTAAAAATGCACATTCATATATTCACACAAGGAATTTAGTAGTGCTGATAGCTGGAAAACCAACCCAGACCTGATGATTAAAGAAACAAATGCCCTTCAGGTCAGGGCAGAACAAAATCGCCCTGTTAAAAAGTTTGTATTGTGTTTACAATGTGGCTTCATACACTCTTCAGTGAAATCACCACGCAAAGCATTTCCTGCTAGCCTCCCCCCTCATTGCCACTTCCCAATCAATCCCATCAATTACACCGCTACAGCTGTTTGTTCCATTGCAGAACAAATTGAGATGGATTAACAACAATGCTGTAAAAGACAGCTGGGTTGTTTTTTTTTTCCTTTTAATCAGAATGATCACCCTAATTTGCATTGCTACAAGTGAGGAGGCTGAGTGGGCCTGAGCAAGGAACAAGTGGAGAAAAGAAACAGCTTGGCAGGGGCTAAATTTGCATTCACTGCTTGGGAAACTATGGTTTTAGTGAATGTGTATGACTTCCTCAAACCATAAAACAGATTATTGCAATGGAGAGATTAGATATTTTCTGTATTGTCCTTTGCAAATAAAGTTGATTTAGTTTAATTTAATTGTCATAAATTAGTTCTTAGAAAAGGCCAGATCCTCAGCAGGGATATAACAAATTGTAATCAGCTTTTGTCTGGCATCTGTGAAATGAGTGATTTACAGCAAGTGAAAATCTTCTCTGAGAAGATGGACTGTGTTCAAGCTAAATGACACAAAAGACCTTTATCAAAGGGTATTAAAGTTTATATTAATAAAGAGGAAGATGTCTGCTTTCTTGACTTCTTTACACATTAAAATGAGCTGTGTTTTCATTCAACCACAGTTATTATTATAGGAGATATCCAAGGAAAATTTGAGGATCATTTTCTAACTTTGGTGTTATAGTAAATTCATTAACAAATTAAGATGTTGCAGAGTGGTTGGAAACTGGAACAGATGGCCAGTCTGCAGGACCACAGGAAGGTATGAGACACTTAAAGGGTTCATTTGTAAAAGCCAGTTTGAAAATTATCCCGTCTGCAGGACAACTCATAAGCCAGTGAGAATTTCTTTTTATGACAAAATGCTTTTAACTGTATGTCCTTGCCTCATTTTCTTTTGTGGATGGATTTCTGCAAAAGTCAGACTGACCATAATAGAACAGCCATAACAAAGCAAGACTGGCTGTTCTGGGCAGATGAGAGTAAATACAGTGCCACTGTGAGTCATCCTCCTCAGAAGTGATATGTGAAGCTCAACAAACTTATTTCTCTGTCATTATTCTGGTGAAGAGGCACACATCACTAAGTTGTGAATGCAGGAAAAGGACAGTGAGCGGGGGAACACTATTCATAGAATGTTTTATTATCTTGACAAACTAGGGAATGTATTCACATTGAGTTTGCCTGGTTCCCTGTTAAAAATATTAGCATTTTCCCTGTAACATGACAATACGTGTTCTGAGACCACTGACAGAAAACACAGATCTGGAGCCTCATTATGACATCTTTATAGTCCCTTTCCACAATACAGACATCCCTTACATAAGTTTAAAAAAAAAAAAAAAAGAGATGGTGTCTGTTTAAAAAGCACAGTGGTATTAAGTTTAGTAAAGAAAAGCGGAGTTACTCACGGTTTAACAAAACTCACACTACTTGCTTTCTTGGACCACAGATCAATAAACAAGTAAATATGCTGCTCACTGGGTAAGACCTAATTCAGAGAAAAGCAATTAAGACTCATACCCTGAAAAACTATGGGTATGAATTACCAGAGGACCAGCTTGTTCCTTAAGCCTAAACACACAGTTAAAACTGACATAAAACACCTGAACTTTTCCAAAAATAGGCTTCTCAACCTTCTTTCAAATTGTGGAATTGCTCAGCTACTTCTAAATGCCACTGAATTGAATCCAGTGAAATTTCTAAAAAGACATTATGACAGTAACCTTCACCATGCCTTCCTGAGTGTGTTTTGCTTTTCTTTTTTCCTCTTAACAAGGCTTAATCTCACTGTCTGGCTGAACATTAATCCGCTTTCACCAAGTACCAAACTAATGTTCACTGCACTAATACACAGCAAATCCTCAAGGTATAAGTTACACACAATTTAGTATAAAAGGTGAGCATAGGGCTTTCTTTTCACTACAGCTATTACCAGGAAGGCAAATAGCATACAGGTACGTTTTCATCAGATCCTGATCTAGAAATCTTCTTTCAAATTGCAAATACTGTATGTAATTTATTGCTTCTGAAAAATAGATTATCCTTTGCTCTTTATCTCCCCTGCTTCTTTTTCTTTCTCCTTAAAGACAGGACACATTTTCTGTACAGAAACTTAGATGAAAATATTTCATTGAAAGTGGTATGGTAGTCTGCTATTATTATTCTGCAAAGATTGCTGACATGCCATTTCAGTCGCTTAGGAAAATCAAACTCCTTTAACAATAAATACATGGATAGATCTATTTAATGGCTTTATCCTGTGTTCTCACTGATGTTTCTGAAAGCTTGGTATTATAGAACCACTTGAGGATAATGTGAAGCCTCAAGTTCTCCCTGTTTCTATAAATATTTCCTGTTAAAAATAACTATACATGTTTCTCCAGTATAGATATATTTTTTGCTTTTTGCACAGGATGAAGACAGTCAATTGTTGTGTGCTGTTACTTTGCTGGAAAGCAATTTGTTGCAATAGCTGTCAGCTCACCAATATCACTATAGCAGTGGAAAGAGAAGAATGTGAATTCTGCATTACAGTGAATGCCACATGGTGCTCAGGATACTGCTTCACAAGGGTGAGAATCTTAAATTTAATTTCAGACACCAGAATTAAATATTACAAGTGATGTATGAATAACTCATTTCTCCAGTCCATAACGAATACACAGGCAGGATGAGCCTTGTGAAAGAACAGGTTGAGTAACTGCTGTGCTGTTTGACAGGGAAGTAGATACACAGGCAATCCGAACCACAAAGGGAAGGGTGAAAAGATGTTAGGAAAATTCAGATCTCTAACTGGCTGCACACATTAAGTTCATATTGGATAACTAGAGTTGAAAGTATTACAACCTGGATCTCTGCCTTGTCCTAAATTTGTGGTTGCAAACAGATAAAATAAAGCAGACGTTACCATGTAGACTCCTCTACTTTCCCAAATAATTTGAAGAACCAAGCAATAGACCTGCAAGATTGTCTGGTGATGGCATGACACAAATTTGCCATATCAGTCCTCCTGAAAGGAGAACTCTAAGGACCTAGCTGAAATTAGAAGTGTCTGATCCAAATCCTTTTGATCTCAGTGGGATTTTCCCAGCAGTTTAATTAATTTTCACATCAGCTCCTTTATTTTATAAAAATTGGAAATTCTACCCCATAACAGATTTCAAAATAGGTGTTTCCTTCTTGTAATTTTCAGGATCCAGTATATAAATATCCACCAGTATCATCCGTTCAGCAGACATGTACCTTCAAGGAGGTTGTATATGAAACAGTGAAGATCCCTGGCTGCGGTGACCATCCTGAATCTTTTTATTCGTACCCAGTAGCTACAGAGTGCCATTGTGAGACCTGCGACACTGACAGCACCGACTGCACTGTGAGGGGACTGGGGCCATCCTACTGTTCCTTCAGTCAGAATGGAAGCAACCAATGAAGGGCACCTGAGGTGGCAGTTTGGCTTTAAATCTTAAACCTAAACAAAGGTACTGATCAGGCTTATGTGGAAGACAATAGGCAAGGCTGTTTAGAAACTGTCAAGATTGAAACAAATAATTTCAAGGTGAAAACAGATTGCTACCAACTAAACTTCTCTTCAGGTCTTCCCTACTTAAGCCATCAGTTTCCTTAAAATCATTTTTATGGGTCTACAGAACTCTGTTTCCCATTCCTTCTGCCCTTGCCTCCTCTTCTGCTCTATTACACCTTCATTCTTTACATTCCTGTATTTCCACTGCCTAGTTCACTTAGCTTACTCTAAGCTATCCTATGCTTTCAAAAAGTTCTGGAGTTTCAAGCCTTTATTGTCCCTTGCTTTCCATCTCTCCTCAGAACGCACTTATTTTAAAAAGCCTTGTAGCACTGGTGTTCTTACAACCAACATCAGTGCCCTCACTTTCTAAATATTTCATGTAGTCATTATGCTCTGTAAATATCAACAGCATGTTCATTTAAGAGCCAAAAATCTATGCTCAAATGTTGAATGTCACCTGAACTCTTGTGCCTTCTCAGTGAGGCTTGTTAGCTCAGGCTCAGTGCCACAATAACATAAATAACATGAACTCTAGTTCCTACCTGGCTAACCTGAAAAAAGAATCATTAGCTGTCTACTTTCACCTAAGCAAACATACCCTATGTCAGTTAAACAATTCTGATAATTTTGCCACATATCAGAAACACTGGATTTCCTCTCATTACATAACAGAATGTAATGATGAGAATTTTTTTAACACTATTTAACATAGGAGTCTCACTAATTATTTACGGATGAATCTAGAGGCACCTGCTCCCACTAGCGCAAACATGGTGTGATAACATGCCTTGAAAGCAGTTCACAGTAGTCCGTTCTCAGAATGGAAGTTCATAGAGTTCTGCAGCAACCTAATTCTGCAAGGGCCAATATGAAGTTGGGATGCTCTGGAAGCAAGCTGGAGGACTGGCTGAATCAGAACGGAAAATTATCTCACATTACTGAGAAAATAATCTGAAACCTACAGAATGAAATGCTATCAGAAAAATGAAAATATACCACTCTTCATGAGAGACAACCACCTGCACAAACACAGAATGGAGAGCAACTGGTTCAGCAGCAGTTCAGCACCAAAGACTTGGAGGTGACACAAGCCAAGGATGAGGCAATAGTATCACAGCGCTGCAGAAATGGGGGGATGTCAAGAGTAGAGCCTACAAGACACAACCTACTTCTACCACTCAGTTCAACAAGATAAGAGCTTCGGCTGAATTGTTATTTCTAGCTTTGGGCTCAGAACTTCAAGGCATTGAAAAACTGGAGAAAATTCACAGAAGAGTAATAATGGAGAGAGGCCTAAAAAATATCTTATGAGGAAAAGACTTAAATAAGTGTATTTGTTTTGCTTATGGGAGGTAACACTTAGGGGGGGAATTAGTGGAACCTTTTACATGCTTGAAGACTGTTACAAAGAGAAAAGGAACAGTCAGTTCTTCATGTTCATAGTGAACAGAACAACTAATGAAAGATTCAGAGTGGTCACTGGCAAATTTTCCAAAAGGTACAGACAGCTAGACACTGAAATAAATTGTCAGGGGGCTGGGGAAGGAAGGAAGCAAGAGAGTGGGGACTGTGGAGCAGTGACCACTACAGGTCTTCATGAACACATTGAACCTCTTGGGAATGACAGAGATAAAGTCAATTTGCCATGAGGCAAGGGAATGAGGTAGATGACTTCTTGAGGTCACCTGGCATGTCTGCTTTTGAGACCCCTACGGTTTATTTAAAGGAAATTTGTCTGTTACTCTGGATCTCTCTTATAATAGATATTTTAACTTATTTCATTTTTAGCTTTTTTACTGAAAAATGTTAGTTCTCTCAATTTTATTTATAAGACTAATACACATGGACATTTTCTTTGGTCTACTGAGGTTTTAAAAGTGTTAATCTGTAAATATCTGTATTGTCTGTTGTGCATTTTGGAATAATAAAAATAATTTTGTTGCATTTCTGTTATGTATGTTTTAATATGTCAACTAAAAAACTTAAGAGTCCACCTGCCCCCTTTACTATGCTTTAAATCACACATGTTCTTCCCCCTTTATAATTTTCTTCATGTGACTAATACACACACCTGAGCCACATTTGTATTATATGGCCAAATCACATCAAATAAAAGACTGGGATATTTTAGCCTGATTCAGTAATGTGATGATGAAATATTACACATTTATAACACAACAGAACTGTGGATGAGAATAAAGATTATCATCGATATTTTATTTAAACTGCAGAGATTAGAACCTCTCCAGAGCTGTGTCAGAAATTAGCTTGCATGTGAAAACAAAAACCATACAGCTCTCATTTCATCCATCAGACAAATGAAACCACTCATTTCCATTTTACAAACGAATCTGTTCATAATGTTGCAACTACAATTGTAACTAATGCAGTCAAAAGAGTATTGAGGTTAATATCAGAATGCTAGCAAAAAATCCTAATCGTGCCTCATTTCAAGCTCCTAGACTCTCACCTTGTATCTCTCACGCATCTCAGGTACCAATGCTGAGATAAGTACCAAGTCCTAGAGACTCAAAGATGCAAAGAAAAAGGTGCCCTCCATATAAGGGGCCCTGACAAGCAAATTATAACCTTTGGCAACATCTCTTTCAAAACCTTTCTCAACCCCTGTCCAGCACCTGGTATGAGTTCTACTCAGATCTTTTCCATAAGCTGGCTTTTTGAAAAATGGGTATATATGCATCAAAAGCTTTCCGTTTTTCAAAAGATCAATGAGGAATAGAAAATTAATAATTTTTTGAATTTGTCTCCTTTTTCTAATCATAAGAGATCACACAAAAGGCTCAGGAAACATGTAAGTCCCACATGAGTTTTGCTGTTAATATCAATGAGCTTTGAATGTATGCCCCATTTATATGAAACTAGAGTTGGTATTCTACGCTGAAGTAAAATCCATTCCAAATCATGTCAACAATTATTTGTTGTTCTACAGATTGATTGCAAATATTTCACTGTCCGTAGTTTCACTGACAGAAATTCAGAAATTCTTACAGAAGGCTGGCCTGACTTCAAGCTATCTTAGACTACCTTTGATAGTTTGTAAGACAAACTTTATCTTCTCAGAGTCCAGTTTCCATTCAATGCTCAATAATCATTTAATTAAACTTAATTTTACATAAACGTTTTTCCAAAATTTTAGTGAAAGTACATGCAAGCCATGAATATCAGTGTAGTCGGAGGTCCCAATCTGCTTGGAATTATCATTTAAGAAAAATATTTAAGAAGAAATTTGTATGCTCTTTGCCTAGCTCTGTCGTGATGAATAAATGGCAACTCTGTCAAAAGGTGAAAGTCTCAGTATGACATGCTACGCTAAATACTAACTTGGTGGGTAGTTTTATAAACAATAAAGTCAGAAGTAGATTTTCAAAAATTCCTACCACAGGCCTAACCCTTTCCATTTAAACCAATAGGTAAAATGCTTTTCAGCTTCAATAGAACTATTCTGCCAACAGTGAACTTTTCAAAAAAGTGCATATTAATTATATTTTTAAAGGCAGGCCCTGCAAAAAGACCTTACATATGTCAGACTTCAGCCACCAGCCTACAGAAACTAACTTTAGAGGTAGTAAAAACTCAAATGGACTGAACTATTTATTTATTTACTCACAGATAAGTAAAATAACCTCTATTCTTGCATCACCCTGAAAGCAGGAAACCTGGAAAACTATGATTTATAACCCCCTGGTGAAGGCACACAGCATGCATAGTGTTGAACTGCCCCTTAAAGACTTTTGAGAGGGACACAATGCAGCATTAATTGTGTTGTAATTAATTAAGTCTTTCAAATACACAGATGGATAGATAAACTGCATGAAGATTATTTGTCTCTGCTGCCACATCTGTGGGTGAATTAATACTTTCTATCATTTATTATGCAGACAGTTTGACCTTGATCTTATGAGTGTCTGTGTCAGTTGTACTTGAAGCTCTCCAGACATCAAGATGGGAACATGAAGTGCAGCAGCGGTATTCATAGTTCTACTAATTGAAATGACCGTTTAATCTCAACTGCCTTTTTAGGTAGAAAGCATATGCTGATTTTACAGAGAGGTAAAGAAATACATGTTCTTCACCTTGAAGCCATTAATAAAGCATCAACATATTAGCATCACCCTATTGTTGTCAATGCTTAGCTATTATTCCCTGCCTAAGTTGTGTAAATCATTCCTCTTAGCTTAAAACAGCTTTATAATTGCCTTTATAATTTTGGCATATAACTGGGCTCACAACATTTTTTACCATAACCAAGAAATACAAATGCTCTCTCCTTGTATTAACCCAAATGATGAATAGCAATTTATTAGTCATCCACAAATGCTCAAACAAATCTGGCCTGAGACAGAGGTAACTACAAATAATAAGTGGAAAACAGGAATGTCAGGACTCTGGCTTGTACATGTCAAGTTGAGGCTGCACTTGGGCTACCTGAACGGGAAAGACAGCTGAGCGTGGTGTCAATATGCTATATTTCTCCTTCACCCTCCCACCTCAGCAAGCGCGCTTTGCTTTGTCAGTATGCAATATTAAGCTGCACACCTCATTTTCATTAAAAAAATACAACTAGCATCTTGGTTGAAACTACAAAAAAATTACCAAAAAAATCAGCTAAACAGCTAATCTGAAAAACTCATTTGGAGATGGAAGCCTTGAGATTAGGGGCTCCCCTCCACTTGGGCAATGGGTTCTATACAATCTTCCTGTGTATCTCATGTTTCTCTTCAATTTATGTTATTAACATTAGCTATCAAAGCCTTGGTCTTTTAGTGTGACTTATACTGGTAGACATTACAGCAGCTTACAAGGCTGCAGCCTCTAGGAAATACAGAAAACCAGACAGGAGCAGGGTTAGAGAAAGGACATACTTTCAAGAAATCAAATGTCAGTGTTTCATTATGTGTAGGTGGGGAAGACAAAGAATTAACTGTCTATGCTTCCCAGCCATTAACCATTAGTTCTCTTTCATGTAGCAACTATAAGAGGCACGAGGTAAAGCCTTACTTCACACTGATGAGCTCTTAATCTATTGGAAAAATTCTGGGAAGGGTCAGAAGTATTACTTGTATAGTATGACATTATTCTGTATGAGAGAGAAAGGTAAATTCTAGATCTAATATCTTTGGATTACATTTGGCTACACTTATTACATTGAATTATGCTATAGACAGAGATATTAGTCAGAAAATGAATCTAGCCCCTCAGTTCTGAAGATACCGACATTCAAGACATGTAAGGTAATCCAGTATTATCCAATGGCTGGTAGAAAAACCTTCAAACAGCTTAAGGAATTTAATTTTCCTTTTGCTTTATATGTTTACATTTAAAGTCTCATTCAAACTTTATCTTAGCTTTCACTGTCTTCTTCTCTCATTACACAGTACTGGCAAGTCTTGATGCTTTTGTGAAGGCTGTGGAAATTTGCAGTCAGAATAATATAATAATGAGGAAAAACGTTAGTAAGTTAGAAAGAAAACTTTGGATTCAGGCCTGTAAAAATTTATGTCACAGTGAGGCAAAGGGTTATGATCAGGTCTATGCCCAGGTAATATTTGCCTTTTCAAACAGGCATTTAGAATCACCAACAGCAAAATTCTATGTAACACAGAAGTAGGGTCTGCACCTCAGCTAGACCAATGATCAAGCAATAATAAAGACAGCTTAAAATTAATTCTGCCTGCACTCCCAACAACAGCTCTGACAAGTAATGGATCTGGCCCTATCAGTTACATTTCTGCTCTATATGATTTCTCCTTTTAGAATAAATATCTGAATCTTCATAAGAATTCCAAATCACATATGAACTAATGCTTGAGATGGGACACTGATTTAGATTATCAGTGTGAATGGATGCAAATATTACCACATTGGTTTTGTTTACACAACCTAGCCTTAAGACAAGTAGATGCTGATCTATGAGTATGTGGATGTGTTCAGATACTTGGATTATCATGTCTGGAACTTAAAACCACTTTACACTGCTATGCTTAGTTCAAGGACTATGCAAAAGCATAATCAAATCAATTTCTGTCTATGCACAACTTAATTACTTAGTATTTGTTATTCAGCATGTACAACACAAGGACTGCATTTCTCTATGCAGAGTGAAGGAACTACCTTGTCAAATTCCAATATCCAGCTAATAAATTAATTAGAGATAATGAAGGTGCAGCAGTTTGACAAAGATTCAGTTCACCTCAACACAAGCACCAACCATCACCTCTAAGAACAAGCACTGTAGTTAACAGAAAGTGTGTTGTCTGGCATGGTCTTATAGACTCAGGAGAAACATTCCAAGAATATTTGCTTTAGTCTATTTAACACTATAATATTTTACAATGTTTATTTCAATAATATTAGGATAGCTAGTGGGATTAGAGAATATTCCAATCCCAATCTGATTTTTGCTTGTACTGTATAGACCAATATTGCTTTAATAATCAAAAAATAAAATAGCATGAGAGCAAGCCTGGGAAGGAAATACATTACATCAGAATGACTAACCCCCTGTTATGAATTTCAATGCTTCAGGGGTTAAATACTCAAGGGTTTGCGATGCCCTTAAATAATTCAGTCTACATCCTTTCAGTAGATGTCTGATCCATTAAACATTCCCTAACACTTTGAAGACTGGAATAGTGTCAGATCTTAAATTAGAAAATTTCCTTTTAATGTCACTCTTGCGTTAATTTCTGTCATATTATTTCAGGTTATTTGCCATATCTCAAACTCTGTAATATTAATAGCACAAAAAAAAAGAAAGGATCTTCTCTTTGTTGATAACTCAGTACGTCAATGAAAGAAACAAGCAATTCTGCTTTTGACATACACAGGCCCATTGACTTCAAAATAGGAAAAGTGATGTACCCAAGGACACGGCAATTGATAAAGGAGGCTTCAGGATCTCCCAGCTTCTCACTCTAGCAAAGCTGCATAAAAACACAGTTTGAAGCATTACACAATTGGTACTACTATACTACACCAGTCTATTAAAAATGTATCCTCATACTTGATCTGAAAATAAAATAAAAGCTGATTGCCCATGACAAAAGGAAGAACAAGGGATAAGTGTCAAACTGTAACTCTACGAGTAGATGAAAAGAGCCTAGAGCAGACCTGCCAGGTTTTGAAAGCAGGCAACTGAAGTGGGAAACCCTTCAGTCTTGGTATGACATCGCTACATAAATGCTTATTATGTTATATGGCTCCAAAAACACTATGCAAACAGCTGTTCAAAAAGCACTGAAACAAAATCTTTCACACATCAGGAACTTTGCATCATTATCTAATTCTCCTGCTTTAGATATGTCTCATTCTTCCAGTGAACATGTCTGTGCTAGGCAAAGGATGTCATGCTTATCTCAGATGATTCCTAATGAGAAATCCACAAAATTTTGTTCTTCTGTCAATTTCTGAATTATTTCCAAGTAGATGTTGATAACGGTTTTGTTTACAATGGATAATGCAGCCCAACACCGCAACAAAGCAAGATGCCTTAGTCACATTTCTTCCTCATACCAATGAGTGAACACAGTAAGGGACAGACCTGCTTTCCCAATATGTTCCAACTATTGTGAGAGTGATGACATCGCAATAAGTACTGCTGCTCTGTTTGTGACTGTGAACCAGCACTGTTTGTGCTGGTCTGTTTTACCACTGTGAACCTGGACAGGCTACTGAACGTTTGACAATCTAAACACATGTCAGTAAAAACAAAGAAACTAAAAGCACTCACAGTTAAACTAAAAGATCTCACAGTTAAAACAAATCGAGCAGTATCACCGTGTCATTAAATAAAGGGGGCTCAGCCATTGCAAAACAACAAAGCAAGAAACCAATCACAGGTTACCAGCAGGAATTAACTGCAGAACACCCTCTAGTTAAGCATTCCCTCCCCTGCAACCTGTTTTGCCATGTTTCCTTCTACAGAGAAAGCCCAGGATGCCTGAAAGGGGGGCATTTGAGGACTCATCTTAAAACTCATCTCAAACTCATCTTAAATTTCACATCAGTAGGGTTATAGAGGTGGAGAGCAATGTACAGCACAAGCTCCTTCTCAAAAGGAAACGAGATAAAGGAAACTGTAAACTTGCTGAATTACACAGAAATAGACGAGAATGTCCTCACAAAGAGACTTTTCATTATTTATCAACTCCTACACAGTTTAGTGGCTGGTTGTGAGGACAATTACTGCACCTCTGACTCAACAGGTATGGATATTAAGGGAAAAATATACCATGCTGGATCCAATAAGCCAAGAGAGCTGAGGCCTCTGAGCTCCAGAGCCCCAGGTCCAGCCAGCAGCGAGGTGAACGCATATTCCCAAGCAGGCACATGCACACAGAGCACATACATACACTGCATATGTACGTGGCTGGCCTCACAGATCAGCCGCCGCAGCGGCTGGCACTGGATGTCACTCACCCCGGCCTCTCCAGTCGCTGGCGCCCAGGCACGTGGGCCCTCTGGCCTGTGGTGTCACCGCGCTGCTGGCACCAGCCCTCACTCTCTCCAGGCGCTGGCAGCACGGACACACAGGCCCGGTGACCCGAGGGCCCGCTCCAGTTGTGAGCACTTCAGCCCACTCACTGGTCTCCCCAGTCACTGTCACCACAGACACGCAGGCCTGCGGCCCGACCCCAGCTGCTGACACATCCCACGTGTGTCCCACATCCCCAGGCTGCAGCCCGTCCCACTCCGAAAGGTGCTCCAGCACCGACTCATCCTGATGGGGTTTCACATCTGGGGCTGAGGGGGGTGGTCCTGGGGAGGGCCCGGACAGGGGGGATCCTTCCTCTGAGTCCTTAATTTGGGCTCCTGCCCTGCCTTGGTGCCTCTGTGCTCCTCTGTGCTCACAGAGATGAGCCTTGACAGGCTGACAGCTCGCCTGCGATGGGCCTGGAGAGCATTACTTCGGCACCCCCACCCACCACCATGGTCTGTCTGGGCTCCTCTCTGGGGGTGCAGACAGGCTTTTATCACGTAACCTAACAGACAGGCATCCACTTAATGCATCGAGGATTGTTGGCCAGACAAGTTTCCCTGCCCTTTCGCTCTATTAATTGATGCTCAGGATTTCAGGTTGTGTAACTCTTTTTAAGGCTTTTAGGTAAAAGGAAAAAAAAACCTACTTATCTGGGTATTCACATTTGTATTTCAAACTTTTAATAAAACAGCTGCTTTCCTATTCCTTTCCTTACCACATTTTCAACCGTGACATTGCTAACATTCACATCTACCCCATAGAAAATCTTTTAAAGGGCAATTCTAGTAACTTTCTCATGTCAGGAACTGTTCTTATTCTTTTCACATGCTAACCACCTAAAATCATGCCTCCTTTTCCAAATTGTGTGTAGAGTGTTATGGCCACCTTATTCAAGTTTGCAGGTGAAATATTTCAGTATGCATGTATCTAGTTATTCAGTAGTTTTGCTGTAATGCTAACCGGACACATTCTCACTTTTGGGCATGCAAAATACCACACACAAGCCTGAAAGTCAAATTTTCAATAACGGATAAATGACAGCGACGTCAGGCACCAAGAAACATCATCAGTCATCTTCTGCTTAAGATGCTACACGATGTTTTTGATACTGCCTTTGACTTAAATGCAAAAGAGCGTGTCTTCTTAAAAAGACCTCAGCTGAAGGACAAATGGCAAAAGCTGGTCAGTGTACTTCATAACTATGCAATGCTCGTATTCTGCAGTGAAGGAGATAGCATAAAAACCTTCTGAAGGACTTACAACGCTGGTTCTCTTTGGAAAAAAACAATGTTATATCCCTCCAGAGCAGAAAAAGGTCCGATAAAGTCTATAAATAAACTGTTGCTGGTATTTTCACACGTTTCTTTAGCTGGCTTTCCACCTCTGCTGCTAAGCACAACGCTACTGCTATTTGAGCAAGAATCACAAAAAATTGGAGAAAAAAAATTGATACTGCAACAAGAAGAAATGCACATATGAGTAATGAAACTCAAAGTCTGCTTTCAATGTAGAACAAAAGATAATTTCCCCTTTCACCTCTTCAGCTCAGACAGCCTTTGGCATTTATTGAGCTCAATGTTTTGATTTCAAGTAATGTTTGGCTTTGCCTGGATGAGAATGACCTTTATGTGGCACCTGCACTAAAGTAAGATTCATTGGGAAACCAAGGCCAGACAGACTTTCGTGGTGAACACTTGGGTTTCCAAAACAAATCACAGTGTAATTCATTGCAAGCAATACGTTCAGAAACCCAGCTTTAGTTATCTAAATTAAAATCTCCACAAGTCAGGTTTCCTAAATTTAATTTACTTTGTAGTACAATAATGTGTCCTCAGGCAGCTCACCAGAATAAGCTGAGTTTGAGTAACAGCCACCTGAAGTGAGGCTCTGAAATTCCACCTAACTTGTAAGATTTCCTGCAGCCCTTACTAAATGCATAATTATTTTATGAAAATGAGAGAAAATCTAAATCACAAACAGGTTTTCAACATAAGAATCCTTCTTATTTGCCTATATAGCATTAACAGCAGAAACGAGTTAATAGAAAAGTGGGGGCAGAGAAAGAACATAGAAGAAAAACCTTTAAACATTGCTTTTCTACATTGTTCTTAGATTACACCCAAATGTCATCATACTTTAGTAGTGTTGAAATCCACATTTTAATCTAATTCTAAATTTTTCATAGCTTGATTATTAATTAGTAATTACTTTAAAGTGAAATATAATATCTATGAAAGACTCTTTGAAAGCAGAAGCAGTCCAAAGCCTAAAATTGTTTTTAAAAAATTGGTCATAATCCTTCTTTAAGTCCCACCAGAAAAAAGCTTCAATAATTATAACATTCTGAAACAGCTGTAGTACCAGATACTCTGATTTCCAGAAAAAAAACAAATAAGCAAATCATCCTTCAGTTTCCAGGGAAATACTCTTTAAATGGGAATGGCCAGATTCTCCTTTAATCTGATACTATGATAGTATTCTGTGACTTAAAATGTACCCCAGCACTAGTCATAAGGAGCCAGTTTCCTTTTATTTCAATGGATAGGGATCTTACCTTAGGAATCTTTAATTGACCCTTCTCATCCTGTCAAATACTCAGAAAGACTGAAAATGTGCATGATCCCAGAGTGAAGGGAATTTTCCTTTTAATTCCCTTAAGCATTTTCTAGGGGTCTTACTATTCTTTGAATCAACCCTTACAGCTACAGTATTCAGAAAATAAGCTCATAGAAGTGTCTGGAACAGTGTGAATAACGAGGATATTAATAAACTGATACAACCTCTTTCTCAGCTCACAGAATGCTAACAAGAAAATTAGACTGAGTTATCTGATGATTTTACCCCACAGACTGTTTCAGAATATTTCTAAGGAAAGTGGTAAAGACTCAATATCCAAAAGCCGATCAGTCTCAGCAGTTGTGATGGGTCACATAAATTCAGTAGTGCAATTCTTTTCCAGATGAAGAACATCAGCTCTTACAAGGACTCTTTCAGGTGCCACTAAGCCTGGACACAATTATGAAGTTTCCCACATATGATCATTCCCACATATAAACTCAAAATTCAGACTCCTTGAACTAGAAAAAGTAATATCCAATTACTTAAACTTATTTTTAAAAATGCTAAAACTAGCTGAACATAGCTGAAGCACAATCAGTAGGGGATAAAAAAAAAAAAAAACACCAAAAAACCCCAAAGAAACCAAATCAGGTATACACACAGAACTTGTTTCTTAAAAACTGTCCTTTTAGATAGCGTCAAATAATGGCAGAGTAGCACACGCAGAACATCAGAGACACCAGGCACACCATAACCCCTCTCGTGCCTGAGAGGGCATTTCATATTCATAGAAACAATATTTACCTGTTTACCTACTTTCATTCAAGTAAGTGATACGGTTACTGTGTGTCAAGAATGCAACAGAAAGTCAACGGAGAATTAAGCATTGCTCTTTGATCTGTATTATAAATAAATATCTTCTGCAAACACCTGTGTCATACAGGTGTCTCACTGTGTGTGTTTTAGCTGCAGAACTTCCCAAGAATATGCCTTAGCACACATGATATTGTGCCACAATGACACATTCGACAGAAGGAAAAAGTGAAGATAAAGAATATTTATTTGTCAGTGATTCTGTTAACATCAAATAATAAAATACATGGAAAAAAATCTTTTGAACTTTGTACAGATAACAGATTTACAAAGAATGCTGCTGCACAAACCATTACCCTTGCTTGCCAAACTAACTAGATCATTGCTCTTTGCAACCTCCTACTGACTGTCCCTTCTCTATTGCATTAACCATAAGCGATTTGCCATCACTTTCAAGGCTCTTTACGATTGATCCTTCCTACCCATCATCTCTCATCAAGTATTTAGAGGCCTCCAATCAAGCTATAGTGACAGCTTCCATCATCCAGTTGTTAATTTTGCAGACAAGCACCTCTATACTTTCTGTCAAGTTAAGAGCTGACACATCCAAAAAGGCACTTTCTGGTTCTCCTTCCCATCTTCCTTTAAAATTCTCCTTTGCTATGATGCCAATAAGAATAACATTGTGGTGTATGAAAATAGATGCTTAACATGTTGATCAAGAATATTAAATTGTCTCCTTGACAACCTGTGTACAAGTACCTTTGTGTTATTTTAAAGCCATGAATTATTTACTCCTCTTGATAATGCTTTAGAGCTTTGTGCTTTATTCTGTCTCTTATGACAAGACAAATGTGCAGGTCTCTGTCCGAGGCAAAGGGAAAGCACTTGCCAAACCCACAGAACGGGTTACTCATTTTAATCTAGAGTAATAGAACAACAGCTCCACAAGATGGCATTGCACTACTCCCAGGTGGAAGGATAGTAGGCACTAGCACACGCTCACTCTCTTGACTGCGTATTTTCAGGGGGATTCAGCACTCACCAAATCATCTGTCAACAGCCAGCATGCAGAAAACTGACATCTCATCTCTGCTCTCGAACGCAACATGAGAAAACATATAAAGGGAATAAAAACACAAAGCAGTAAAAATTACAATTTTTCCTTTTAGAAAACACAAAGTACTCACTTCATAGATAATATTTTCTATAGAAACAAACAGCATGTGAGCAGTCTATGGAATCCTACAAGTCCACTGTCACTGCAGAACCAGTTCAGCTACATCCTGAGCACTGCTGCTCACTCAGTTCCTACCCAGCACCATGCTCTGGCAGAAGCAATGTTCTTCACTCAAGCTGACTGGCCCATAAGGGGTGCAGGTTGACATTTAAGTATAGTGAAAATTAGTGTAGCAGCGAAACGGAGACTCAGCCTCTCTGTGCAATTAATAAAAGTATCCAGTTAGCTAAAGAAAAAAACTGCAGTGTAATTTGGTGTTCCCCTGAGAGTCAAATAAATTCCTCTTAGACTATTGCCAGTGCCGATGATGCCACACCTCTGCAGCAAAAATATGACATTATTTCAGTGACCTATTGCAGGTAAGCCAGAATCACACCGAGATTAAGACAATATCTCCTCAGAGGCTTTGGCAGGAAAACAGTCTTGAAGGATACAGGCAGAGGCTGAGACAGAATTCTACAGCAGAAGAAAGATCCTGTGAACTGTAACATTTCCGAGGCTGAGCAAGATAATCTGGGCAGCTAGAACTAGTCCAGGTCTCTTGTCCATTTATCTAATTCTACCTGGACTATTTTCAGATAAAATACACCTGTGTCAAAGCTGTCACTTGTTTAATCATTGTCCTGTTCAGTGGTACACATGGTATCACCAGTACAGCGTGCACTAAACTGCCACTGCCAAGAAAGTCCCATATCTCCCAATTAAAAAACACTGAAAAACCTAATTAATGTAATCTACCTCGTTTCCAAGTTTTCCCTTCTACTATGCTTCTGCTTTCTGGTGGATTATATATGTCTCCATACCTTTCTTACTTAACAACCTCATAGCAGGTGCAGTTTCTGAGAGCACCAAGTGAGACAATGCGACATATTTCTCNAACCAGTTCAGCTACATCCTGAGCACTGCTGCTCACTCAGTTCCTACCCAGCACCATGCTCTGGCAGAAGCAATGTTCTTCACTCAAGCTGACTGGCCCATAAGGGGTGCAGGTTGACATTTAAGTATAGTGAAAATTAGTGTAGCAGCGAAACGGAGACTCAGCCTCTCTGTGCAATTAATAAAAGTATCCAGTTAGCTAAAGAAAAAAACTGCAGTGTAATTTGGTGTTCCCCTGAGAGTCAAATAAATTCCTCTTAGACTATTGCCAGTGCCGATGATGCCACACCTCTGCAGCAAAAATATGACATTATTTCAGTGACCTATTGCAGGTAAGCCAGAATCACACCGAGATTAAGACAATATCTCCTCAGAGGCTTTGGCAGGAAAACAGTCTTGAAGGATACAGGCAGAGGCTGAGACAGAATTCTACAGCAGAAGAAAGATCCTGTGAACTGTAACATTTCCGAGGCTGAGCAAGATAATCTGGGCAGCTAGAACTAGTCCAGGTCTCTTGTCCATTTATCTAATTCTACCTGGACTATTTTCAGATAAAATACACCTGTGTCAAAGCTGTCACTTGTTTAATCATTGTCCTGTTCAGTGGTACCCATGGTATCACCAGTACAGCGTGCACTAAACTGCCACTGCCAAGAAAGTCCCATATCTCCCAATAAAAAAGCACTGAAAAACCTAATTAATGTAATCTACCTCTTTTCCAGAGATCAAGTGATGGGAGAATCTATTAAAACAAATACCCACAGCAAGTCCTGCTTTATTGCTAGTCTCATCTGCAACGCTGCAGCCCAGATCTAATTCAAAGCCACCTGCTGACTTAAATGGACTCTGGATCAAACCGTAGCTGAGGAAGACTTTTCAGTTATCTCTTTAACAAGGCTCTCTGTTGATTAACAGCCCTCCTGCCTGCTACTCTAATGGGAATGCTTTTATTTTTATGCTTCTCAGGGTAGCAGGTACGCTTGTACAATCATCAGCAAGAAAACTTTAAAGACAAGCTGTGTAACTGCAGCATCCCCTAGTGTAATTACACTGCTTAGCTGTTACAAAAGATCCAAATAACTTCACTAGGGGCAAAGCCTCATTTCAGGATCAAGCTATCATCATAGTGATTGCAATGCTGATTCTGACAGAATACCTGATCTTTCAGAGAACGGCTTTCTCAGAGTATCAAAAAATTACTGATAAAAAGAAAAAAACAAACCCCAACAAATGAGACAATAGTGTGAAAAAGCAATAGATCTGGAGACTTTCTAAACCGAACAGAGGTGAGGGAATCTTAATAAAGATATCACAGGATTTCCATGAACTGCAAGATACCAGCTCACTGTTCAGAAGATTTTTGTTGGATTAAAAATCACTGAGAGGGATATTAAAGGGCAATTGGTTAGGAAGAAGCAGAAGTTTTTGAAAAGGACAAACTAAGTCTAAATACAGCAGCACTACATTCCCCACCATGAAGACTGCAATTAAGGTGTAAGGGGTAAGGAACAGTCTGAGGCCATTTTGAGTAATAACACAGCAAGCAGCCCAGGTTGTTTGCTCCAGCCCAGCCCTTCTCTCATGCTACACTTCAAAGAAAACTATGTGCCTAACATACTTCTTTCCAACAGCACTGGAAAAGGATGAAATGAAAGCTGATACAAAAGGCTGGATACACGCAGTGGGTCTTGCTTTCTGAGGAATAAACACAAGACTGAAGTAGAACACTGCTCAGAATATTTCTTCTTTGTGAGTACAAGGGTCACATTGCACTTCAGATTCCTATGGTATCTTTTCTGTAAGTTGACAATGAATTATTATATTTTATGCATTAGATGTCACACAAGAAGATTTTCATAATTTTGCAAAGGAGCAAGCTTAAATGCTGATGGCCATATTCTCATCACATTTGTGTTGCTAGAAATCTAGAATAACTAAGTTTGAAACATCTTTCAAATTATATCTGACTACTGGAATTCTGCCCCAGGCTGCAGTGGCTTAGCCAGGCCTTAATAAAATTGATAAATGAGCTGAAATTAACATTAAAAATTGATTCATCACAAGATGCTTAAACTACTAAAGACAACGGATCTGTAACAAATTTGGATTTTTTTTCTGTTTAATAGCACAGACAGCCATAAATGTTCTCTTTAGATTTAATCTAAGTTTAATTTCATTTGCATTATAAAGAATCAAAGAAAAGTGCCGACAATCAAAAAACTGAACTGTAGGTTAGGATTTAGGGCTAGCATCAACACATGATTAAAGTGCAGCTCATGTGGAAAAAGGCACAAATAACATATTTCTACTTATAAGCGTGACATTTACTGCATCTCTTTTTAGGTTTGACAAAAAACACACTTTCACTGTCTGTGCCACAGAGCAATATCCAATGGAAGCCTGAGCTTGAATCTTCACTGTTTCACAGAGTGTAAATTTCTATGTGTGACGCTACAGCTCGATTCTTAATTTTTAAAACTAGGCAACAGCAATCAGAAGAAAAAAAGATCTTTTAGATGTAGACTGTTGACTCAGATTTTTGCTTTGTCTGCATTACATTACTAATACAAACATTACTGCTCAGAATACTGTTCTATTTAAAAGAAGAGAAAAGGTGATTTTCACAATGGCACAACACTGTAATTGAAAGCACCTCTAAAGATGGTAGGTAAATGGACTGATACTCCTTATTCCCTTTAAAATGATCTATGCTGCTTGTCACACAGAACTTTTCCTTCCCAAATATTTTTTTTTCATTCTGCTTCATCATACAGTAGATGTTGCCACCAATAGTGAAAGAAGCAGATATTGTTCCATGAATTAAGCATCGATGAGTCAACAGTCTGTTGCCCCAGGAAAGATGGGAGAGTAACATCACTTATTTTAACTAACTTGCAGAGAAGAACTCTTCTTGAAACCCTTGTTGATTGTGCTGTCTCAGCATTTCGTCATGGATCACGCAGTTAGCAACTCAAAGAACTTGAAACCTCCTTCTCCCAAAAGCATGAGTCCCTGCCACCAGAACTAAGAGATTTCACTTAGCTAACACCACTCCAGGAAAATATCAGCANTGTTTATAACAGACATGTCCCAGCTCAACAAGTAGTTCTGTGTCCGATCAAGGAATTATTTTTTTATTTTTTAAATAAATATAAGAAACAAAACTGAATTACTCTAAAGACTCAATCTCAATCTATAATCTTTGACTCTATGAGCCTATTTGTATTTCTGAAAGGCAATTAAAAAATCACTGTCAAATTTAAACTGCCTGCTCATTAAAAGCACGCTCCTAATACTTGTAGGAGTCCTTTTTTTTCAGTGGCAACTAAGGTTAACCCTTCAGAAAGCAGGCAGTTGCTTACACGCTCCTTGAAACCTTTTTTTGATAATTGTAAACAACTGCAACAGAAGAAAGAGAAGAGAATTGGGCCCACATTATTGCATTCTAGCAAAACAAGATGATGTGCTGACATTTCTCTCCTTTTAACAACATAAATTAGAGGGTATTATCTCTCTCCTGCACTTGATGTTCAAATGAGTGACTGGGAACATAATGGAAAGTGTAATTACATGGGTATGACAACACATAATTAGTGAAGTAAAACTGGTAAATCTTTTCTAAAGTATTACAGGCCAATCCAAATTGTCTGGTTCCTGGTATTTGAAAACCCCACCTACCCAGTTTAGTAATTTGAACTGAATATTTGATTGCAGAGTCACTCTAATAACGCTCTTTAGGCTTTTCTTGGTTTCCTCAGAATTTAGAGATAAACTAATTTGTCTGTTGAATAAATATCCATCCCTAGCTGCTCCGATTGCTGCATATATGTAATGGACTTTTAAATTACAATTTTAATGTGATCCTTCTTCTTTCCGCCCCCAGTCGACTCTATGACTTCTGTTTTTCTTTTTTTTTTTTGCTACACAACATTGAAATACACTTATTTCCTAAAGACTGGAAGTCCATATTAATTTATCTCTATATCCAAAGTTCAACAACAGTCAAAATTATCTGATGATGCTGAATAGTTTCTCAAATTTTAAACACACTCAGCTACAAATTGAGCATCACCTAGTATAAAATTAAAAATTCAACTTCAAATCAGAAATGTACTACATAAGTAACTGCTCACACTTCGGTTTTGCAGTACACCACCATGGAATTTTAAAGCATCACTGACAAGAACTCGACGGAAAAAGATTTGCCAAATGTGCACAGCAAAGAGGGAATTGTGGTGATTTATCAGCTTACAGCCAAGACTAAGCATGTTGCTCTGGGAGACCACAAAGTAACATCTTACACTGATGGAACATCAACTGGTGACTGCTGAAAGACCTCTAATTTGTTCATTACGGACAAAGTCAGCCTACAAGCAAAAAGTCAAGTCGGTGCTTCTGTCACTCTCATCCCTTCAATGGGTCTTGTATAACGCGTTGGAGCTGGCTTCTCTTGGATTTCTGTTCCTCTCCCTTTGTGAACTTTCTTGACATTTCTGAAGACCAGAAGAGAGGGGATAAAGAAAAAAGCTTGGCATAACGAACCATAATTCACTGTAAACAAATACAGTTGCTATCAAAGATTCCCACATGTAAATAAATTATTCTTCTATACCAGCTGCTGCCAACAATTGCTTTTAACTCCTACAAAGAGCTCCTGTGTTTTAGTCAAGGGCAAACAGATCCTTGGAGGGTGACTTACCTGAAAACATGATTTGCACAACATTTTGAAACCATTTGAGATGCAGGCTGTTAGTACAATGAACAGTCACAGAATTGTCAGAAAATTTTCTTTTCTGTTTGCACTACCATGTTTTATTACCACATACCTTCTTCTTGAGTCTTCTCATCCTAATTTGTTCACAGCCAAAATGTTGACTTTTGAGAAGAAACCGAGTGGATTAAGACTGATTTCTTAACTTATGATTGTGTAACTTTTCAATATGAATAATGTATTGTATCATTTTATTTGCAATTTTCATAAAGTACTGTGGAAAACTCAATAAGGCCACAGCTCTATCCTCTGTTTTCTCTAAAGCAACAGTGATCAGTGTGTTTTTTTTCGCCAGTTCTGGGCATGCATTATTATTATATGCCAATTTAAACTTATTTGCTTCAGTAGGTGAGCCAAACTACAGCTGGTAAGCTTATTCTTAACCCAGTCTCTATAAGCTACTTATTTCCAAACTGTATTCCACTTGCCACCTTGTGTTGTCCTGAAGCAGCTTTTTTGACAAAATAACAAGAATATTTCTAGAGTTTGATGCAACCACCAGTTTTATCTAATGTTTTAATTCTTACATGCCTATATTCTGGGTTCCCAGGATTCGTAAAACTGCAAAAACACATTGAAAAGTGCCCATCTGGGGACCAGGAGACTATCCTGCACCACCTACTCAACAAATGACTGCCACTTTGTGAACTGAAGGGAAAGCAATCATTGTACTGGATTTTCTCATACTTGCTTCCTAAAGTTAAAACATATTACTTTCCTGCTATTTCCCCTATTTCAAGAAACCAGTGTACCTTGACTGCCAGAAGGACCAAAGCCAGATTTCTCATACATTATAACTTCATCAGGAGAAACTAACTGGAGCAGAAAAAACTGTACCAACTTCAGAGCTCTGATCTCTTCGGTTGCCACCATTTATTTTGCTTCTGCCTTTTTNTCTTTTTTTTTTTTTTTTTTTGCTGTTCAAATCTTTCTCTTTCAATCCTTTATTCCCCAATCCTTGAGTCTTATTACCTTGCATTCTCAGTTCATTCTAAATTCATTCTCAAAACTTAGGTTCTCAGCCAGTTCCCAGAGTTCCTCCATTTATTCTGCCCCAATTTATTCAGCCTTATCTCCTCTCATTTTGTATTTTTTCCCCATTACTTTTTCCCCTTCTGTTCATCTTACTAAGATCTGGCATCAACGCTTTCTGCTTGAACATCTGCTTTAGCTTTTCAGAGTGAAACATTTTGCAAAGCTCAAAAAGTTTTCCCACAGGGTTGCACTGTACAGGCATCAGCCTTGTGCTTCTGCTTGAAAAAAGACAGCTCAGGCATCATTTGCTGCTTGGGGAGGCAAGAGCCTGAAAGGACTGGATAGCATATACAGTTTTTCTATGCAAATGACTGTAATTTAGCACATTATGTCGTTTCTGTTAGTCATGGTGCTATCCAGAGAGTACAGACAAGTAAAATAATTAATAACCATCCTACTTGGTGGCATAATCTACTCCCCACAAACACAAAATCTTTTTTCTACATTTTTATATGTTTGCCACTATTTTCTGATGTTTTCCACTATTAAAAAATAATAATCAGTGCTAAGACACAAAACCACACTGAAAATAAACTGTTAAATACAAGTCTGACCTAACTGCAGAACACTCACCCTGGCCCAAGCACAGCACACAGTGACCATATTTCACTTCACAAAATCAGCTTCCCCCTCCTGCAGCAAAGAGCCACCAAAAGAATGACGCACTGTGTAGACTACGAGTTACCTCATGGGAACAAACACGGAACAAAGCAGAAGCTGCTGTGTACTTCACTGCATTACACCACTCCAAAGAATTTGTGGCTTCTAAAAAGCACTTGCATTGAGACATCTGATAAATATACAAAAAACATTAATTTATGTGAAGATATTCTCCTGAGACAGAAAACTGCAGTTCCATTGCAATATCCCTTATTTGACAAGCCACTAATCTGAGACAGGATGAGCCTGCATATTGGGGTCCTTCTAGTCTCTCTGCATTTTGAGAAGATTCAGACTAAAATCCAGACTAAAAGCATCTCTCCAGTCAGATCAATACATAACAACATTATAACAATTCCAGCAGAGAATTTCCTAGATGCTACAAAATATTAACAATATAAAGTAGCCCTCTGAAGGAGAAATTTCCTCAGCCTATGTCACTCATAACCTATGTGCTGAACCATTTTCTGGACAGGTTTCCTAATATCCATTGCCTTGCAACAACAGAAGAACAACTCACCTCTTGGGTTTGCTCTTTTTTTTGATACAGTAATCGACACACAGAAATCGTAGCTACGGGCTGCCAAAATAAAAAATTGCACTTGAACACATATGACTTACATTTTCAATAGGACACTTATACAAAACTAAGGACTTTTGATATGCTAAGGATTTCTCCAAGGACTTCCTAATATTTCAAAACCCACAGAAAGCATTAGAAAGTAAATGTATGCTTATCATTTAGAATAGGAGTCCTAGAGACTTCAAAAATTCTTCCACTCATTATAATACAGTACCATAAAGAGGCTGTATGAACACAAAATGCGTAAACTTCAAAATAAAGGACAAGAAAGCAATATTAACCACCATACACATAGAGATTACAGAAAAGAAAAGGAAATTACACAAAAGGAAAATAACATTTTGGTCACAGTCCATTAAAGTGAATGAATAAGGAAATGTTCCAAAGATATGTTTATATACTTAGAATTACATGAATTCTAGATGACAAATAGCCCAAATGTTTGTCTCCTATAGCTGGAGGATAATAAAGACAGAAAAACAAAACAAAACAAAGCATGTACAGAAAGAATATTAACTTCAAATGTCTGAAATATCAGCCTTTTAACTCCCTCCTCCATAAGCCTGAGAAGTCTTTTCATTGGCATGCTTCACGGTTAGCATCACTACACAATCACGAATATTTTGTAACTAAAACTGATGTATGTAACTTGCTCCTACCCATATTTCTTTAAGCACAACCATGGGCTCTGCGAGTACTTCCCAGCTTCCAGATCCTTACTGCACTGGTGGCCACCATCCCACTCCTCTCTTTCAGACAACCCCAGACACGGTAAGAGCTGTCACACGTTCCAGCAGGTCCCTCAGCCTGGACAACCAGAGACCACAC
>VZTO01025218.1:0-14710 GCA_013400615.1 Syrrhaptes paradoxus | reverse complement strand
CAGTGCCTAACAAGCTTGCATGTCACATCTCATTTATGAGAAGGGCAACGTTGTCAAAAGGCTATCCTGCCTCTGAAGGGGTTTGGAAAGAACAATCACATCCTCTAAAAAATTCTGGGTTGAATATGGCCTGGAAAGAGAGCAACCTGACAAAAACAGGAAATAAGATACTCTTATCCAGCAATTTTTTTCTTGGAAATTCTTAACATTTTAAACAGAAATAGATAAACCAACAAAAAGATTGAATAGGCACTACATGGTAATTTAAGTCTTTCTTGTAGATATCACATCATTACAATTTGAAAACAGCATCAGTATTGTAATTTTAAGGTACTCATTAGGACATGTGTTCTGCTTATTAGCACTATTGTTCCAAAAACTCCGAGAATAAGTCGTGTGTGCTGTCACAATCTAGCTATAGAACAAAGGAGTGACAGTCACAATTTCATACCTCCTCCCTGGACGACACATTGTCCCGAAATCATGACAGAATTTAAAAACAAAACACAACAAAACCAGACTTCTAAGAGACGTTCAAGTGACAGAGAAACTGTTTTTCTCTCCTAAATGAAGATATTTTAAAGATTTTTCTTTTATTTAAAATAACAGCCTCAGTCCTCAGTAGTACCGATTTTTGGGTGGGGAGGAATAACGTCACGATGAGCCTGGAAAAAAATACGATTGACTCCCTGAGATTGCCCTAGTCTAACAACACTGACAGCGCTCCCTGCTTTAATCAGCTACACCTCCTCATTAAGTACGGAACAACACCCGTGGTGCCGGCAAGGCGTGGGGGGGGCGGCTGCCTGCGCCCCGGCGGCAGGAGGCGGACACGGCGGCCTTCCGGGCGCCGCGCGGCCCTCATCCCCCAGCCGCGACCCCGGCCGGGCTTCCGCATCCCGACCACCGCCTTCCCAGGGGCCACGACACCACAGACAAGGCCCCCGCACCAGGCTGGGCACAACCCACCCCACGAACCCTTCCCCTGGGCTCTGGCCAGCACCGCCCCGGACCGGGAACTGGCCCGGCCCCTCCAGCCCGCCCTCACGGCGACAGCGCGGCGCATGCGCACCGCGAGCCCAACCCGGCGGCACGTCACGTCGCGCACGAGCCCACGCTTGCCCACGTGACCCCCTCACCGGCCCCGTCGCTTCCTCCGTTCCCCGGCCCCAGCCGGAAGCGCCGCTCGGCGGTTCCGCTGCCCTGCGGTGAGCCGGAGGCCGGGCGGGTGAGGGGCGGTTAATGGCCGCTACCAGCAGCGCCGCCGTCCCTGCGGGAACGCGGAAATCGGGTGCCGGCGTCCCGACGCAACGGCGGAAGAAAGTCCACGGCAAGGTACCGGGGCAGCCTCCGCGGCCTTTGGGGGGTGGGTGGGAGGTGAGGCCGCGGCGATACCGAGCTGGAGCCGTTCCCGGGCCGCAAAGAACCCCTCCCGCCCCGCTCTGCCCGGCCGCAGGTCGATGCCCTCCGCAGCAGCCAGCGAGCGGCCCGGTGTGCTCGGGGCTGGCAGCACGCAGCCCTGGCCTGGGGCTGCCGCCGCTGGAGGGACAGCGGGGGGTCACCTCTGCCCTCTCAGAACTGCTCTTTCCCTTCGGCCTCTTCTAACCCCTGCTGACAGCCTCAGCTGTGTTTCCTCCATGCTCTGTCTCTGCCTGCAGCGGGAAACTAGGAAGCTCCTGCTGAATCTCGGCAGGGTTACTGCGCACAAGGGCCTCGCTGTGCTCATCCTCATCGCTCTCCTCTCCTTCCTCTGAACGGTGTTGTGCTTGCTGCAGTAAACGCTAATTAATGATTCCACAGGTGTGAATACAAGCCTTCATTTAAGTACTCAGCTCTTGAAGCTCTATTCTGTTTCCACCACAGAGAATTCCAAAGCAAAAAGATGTGTGTTCTCCCAAGGGGAAGAGGGAGGAAATGCCTCTGAAGCTCCTACCAAGCACTCGTACAAATCCAGTGGATAAGATATAACATCTGTCACTAGCACACTATCGTTTGAACAAACTGCGGTGATAGACTTCATGTGCTTTCCCTCTGTTTAATCTAGTGGTATTTCAGGGAGTGTGGTTATCTGTCAAAACAGATGCCTGCCAAGGACAGCAAAGTAATAATTATTTTCTGTTTCGTAGAAAACAAGTTATTTTTTAGTTAGAACATCTTCCAAGAGTTATGATTTCTAATGCACCTGCAAACGTTGAAAATTCAGACCGTCACTTTTATATTGACTGAGTGTGCTTCCTCATCCACACACCCCCCACCTGTTTCAGCAGGAATCAGTCAAAACCTTTAGCATTTGAAGCAAGCTTGCTGCATAGCCTACAACAGACTTCTTTCAAGAGAGTTATTTGGTGTTGGCTAAATTGCTGTTAAAATGTCAACTCAGCCGCAGCGAGCTTTGATTGCACACAATTCCAATTACCTTGGTTTGAAGGACAAACTTTGTGCACTTAATGAGGAAAAGGCACACTGAGTATAGCTGCTTTATCGAGATGGTGAAGTTTGACAGAGGGTCTTTCAAAAGAAAATTAAAAAAATTCAAAGCCAGTACCACAGTAAAAGTACACAAAGAGGCAAAGGCACTGAAACTTCTATGTAATGCATCTTATCAGAGCACTGTTAGTGCTCAGCAAGCACTGGTTTTTAAAATCTTCTACAGTTTTTAAAACCTCATTGATACCTGCACTTCACTCCTTGTTTGTATTGTTCAGCACAGATCTGAAGAGCTGTGCACAGTCAAAACTTCAAGGGAAGTCTTAGTTAACTTAGAATATAGAAATTTCAGTGAAGAAGAGTTTAGGTAGCCTAGCAATCTAGTTCTAGTCCTCGAAATATTGGATTTAGGTTTTGACCTGGGAAATCACTGTTAAGTATTAGAATGTTTAAGTCTTTCTGTTCTTCAGATAACTTGCAAAAAACACAGAACCAAGTTCGCTTCACTTTCAGAATGAAATACACACCCTTTTTTTGTAAACTCAGGTGTTTGCAACATTGTGCTTCTACTATTTTTGCTTTAATTAAAATATGAAAGCTGGAGCATTCTTAAAAATAGGCTGAGAAAACTTGTGTAAAAATAATTTCAGTAATATTCAGTTCTCTTTTGAATCCAATATAAAATTATACTTTAAAACACATTTACTGGTCTGAGTATAACCCAGCATATAACTTATATTTGGAACAGTTACATCACTAGGCAATAGGATGTCCTGTGCAAGACCTTTAAACTACTGTGCATACAGCTTAATATATGGAAATGTGTTGTGTAATTGTTTCAGAAAAACTAAAGTATTACAATCAAGAGGATTTCTGCTGCAAAATGCTCCAGGCTGTGGCTTTTCAGAGTAATTTTTAAAAGCCTATTAACTTCTCTGTTAAACTTTTGCACTGGTGTGTTCATATTTCTGTATATTGGATAAATTTGCACATTTCATGTCATGAGGTTGTCTGTGACACTATTTGCTTTTATTTTATTGAAAGTAGCATCCCAGACTTTTTCCATTATGCAACTGGCTGATACTTTTATTTAAAAGCCATTTTAGCCTGTTCAGTGGTTAGCACAAATAATTACATATCATGGTTTAATGCCAGCTGGCACCTAAGCACTGCACAGATACTCGCTTATCCCCCCCCCTGCAATGGGATGGAGGCAGAATCAGAAGGGTAAAAGCGAGAAAGAAACTTAGGGGTTCAGATGAAAAGATTTTTTTTTTTAATTATGAAGAAAAAAAAAAGATTAAACACAAAACAGAGAGGAAAATAAAACCCAAGAAAGAACAAGCAATGCAAACGAATACAGTCGCTCACCACCAACCAACTGATGCTCAGCCTCCCCCCAAGATATGACATCATATGATATGGAGTATCCTTTCAGTAAGTTGGGGTCAGCTGTCCCCTCCAACCTTTTGTGCATCTCCAGCCTACTTACTGGTGGGGCAGTCTGATGAGCAGAAAAGGCCTTGGCACTGTGTAAGCACTGTTCAGCAGTAACTAAAACATCAGCGTGTTACCGACACTATTTTCAGTACAAATCCAAAACATAATCCCATATAGGCTACTATGAAGAAATGTAATTCTGTCCCAGCCAAAATCAGTACACTATGCTCTTTAATTTGTCCAATTTTGTCTTTGCAGAGTAGTGTGCAGGTGAACATTAGCACCCCAGTTAGGTTGTATTTATGGTAATTAAGGTTCTGGGAGGTACTGAAAGCAGGTGAATTCCTTTCTTTAGGTAGAAATTTGTCCTTTATGTTACAGTAGAAAATAGTGCAGGGTGGGCTCAGGCTCTGATGTTTTAGGGCCAGCATTGGATTGCAACAAACTTTGGCATGGGTGTGAGACCACTTTACAGTAGCTAGCTTTTTCAGTACCTGTATTTGTGTTTAGCTTTAAATAACTGCCCAATATTTACATCAAATAGACATGGCACTCAGTTGGAGATCGCTGCATGCAAAGGCCACGTGACAACAGCTGCACACATCTGGAACCATTGGTCTGTGTGTATTCCACAGGCTGTTTCTTGGAAAGGCTCAGGTGGATTCTGTGTGTGTGTTGACTTGCATCTGGTGTACGTGGGGTGAACACACAGGAAAGCGCTGTTGGATGTGAATTGCCAGCTGACATCAGACAGCCTGTGCAGCCTACCTTCTGCAGCTTTTTCTCCTAGAAACTCCTTGGAAACAGGATGGATGATGAATTGTTTAGCCATCAGCAGTCTCTTCCTGGGGGCCATCTTCACAGCTCATCTTGGCTAGCAGGGGTTGTACGAAGAGAGGAGTCCCCCAGGAAGCTGACAACCAGAACAGGCTGCTGTCTGAACAATTCATCCACCTCATACCTTGCTCCCAGATTGCTCTTGAGAAAGTAACGCTACTAAACACTTTGAATTTATACTTATTGCATCTGGAAAGAAATGCCTCTGAAAGGAATATAAGATGGATGGTTTAATTCCAGAATTAAATTTAGCATATTTTTAGTCTTATCTAGACTAGAAGGCTATCATTTCTTTACATGTTTTTTAAGTTACTTAAAAGCTAGTCTGTCAAGCTTACAGCTAAAGGTTTGCAGCACAAATCTGATTGATTTTAATGCTTTCTCTAGGGTGATCTTCATAGAAACTACTAAAGACTTCAAAGAATTCATTTTAGGCAAAATAAGTGAAATAAGTTGTTCTGGTAAAGTAAAATGGATCCTTGTTCAGTTGGAGTTCAGCTTCAAGCTGCCAATGAATGCCATAAGACCCTTTATACCCGTCACACTGGCTTCAAGACCAAGCAAGATCTGTCTTCGTCTGATCTACTGTTACTGCAGCTTAGGACTGGAATAACCCTTTCAGATAACAATACAATCTGCTTCCACCATGCAAAATTTTACATTGAAAGATTTGAAGACTTACAAAAGTCATGCTGTGATCCCTTTAATATACACAGAAAACTGTCAAAGAAAAGCTTACGACCAATTGACTTAGATGACGCAACTTTTCTAAGTGCCAAGTTTGGAAGACAGTTTGTACCTGGTTGGAAGCTTTGTCCCAAATGTATGCAGATAATAAATGGAAGCGTGGATGTTGAATCTGAAGATCGCCAAAGAAGAAAACTTGATTCAGACGTATGTATATGGATCAGTTTCCCCACCCCCACTAAGTTCTGCAAGCTATTGGAACTGGGCTTTGTACAAGTCCTACATAAAGAAATTAAGCTTTTTAATAGAAATATAAAATGATCTAGTCTTTTAAGATGTATGGGAGTTACTGTATTTAAATCTTTATTTGGAGGACCTTAAAAATCCTCTTCCCTAATTAGATATCATGGCCTTTTAAATTCAAATGATTGTGTCTACTAGGGTGACTTACAACTCATAAGTTTATGTAAATACCAGGCTGCTGCTTGTATTTTAAGCTGCTACTCAAGCCTTACAGAAAACAGGCTTGTGTGCTTAAAACTGAACACTGCAAAGGTTGCTTCTAAGGATGTTGAGATAAACTTTTAATAATAATCTCCTAATCTCTTCAGTTTAGGAGAAAAAACGAAAACTAAACACTTTCTCTAGCAGTTCATTACCAAGTGAACCTGCTTCGTGGAGGTGAATTAAGGGTACTCGTGGTGTCTGAGCTGTGAAGGCCATGGCACTGTTCAGAGGCAGTAATGAAGTGGTGTTGGAGAATAATGCTTTAAGCGCTGAGTTTGGAATACAGCTTGTACACTGCTGGGTGCATTGCTGAAGATGGATACAGGTAATCAGTAGAAGTGTGGGCAACCAAATTGGCATGAGCTCATCCATATACACCCTGTAGCAAAGCAGAATTGCGTTCTAGGAGCTGTTGTCCCTTTCAGACCAGGGGCTGTTGCCCAACAGAATTTTTCAATTGTATGTCAGTATGATTTAGAGTCTGGTAAGGGGTGAAATTTGAAAGCATTCAATAAAATTGCTTCTGTAAAGCTCGTATTGTTGGATTTTGAGACTGGTGTAGTTCTCCAGTATAAAAATTTTAAAACTTAAGCTGTTTCTTCTGGGAAATCCAATGCTTAAGAGTTGAGGTCAAAAATTTACCCAAGTTATTACAATATCCTGGCTTGACTGGATATTTTCTTATGAATTTAGGTTGGTATTTGTAATTAAATTGTATTTTCTGTCTTTGTTCAGGGGCGTACGGCTAAGGCTTTAAAGTCTCTACAGTTTGCTAATCCAGGACGACAGACTGAATTCACTCCTGAGACCAGTAAGAGGGAAAAAAGAAGGCTGCAAGCAAAAACTGCATCATTTAACTCAGACAGGTGAACTGTTTGTTCTATTTGCATTATCTTTAACTTTCACTTCAAAATAAAATAGCCTTGATGGTCAGTGTCCCTGTAACACTATAACATTTTCTGTGTCGGTGTTTGCCCGTCCATGGATTGCTTTTTTGGTTTTGAGGATGTTAAGCCTCACTCTCATGACTAAGGTAAACAAAACAGAAGATAAAGTGTTAGCATATAGTCCGTATTTCAGGCAATTACAACATACACATGTATTTGGTAAGGCATGACAATACTGCCCAGATCATAGATGAAGCTTAATTTATGCTTAAACTAAAATTCTGACAATAGGCTAAATTTGAATACAGTGAGATCAGGTAGACTACACTTAAAATATTGGAGTTGTCATCTTTCAATAAATTCAGTAGTTACACTTTGTAAACAAAAGTCTGCCAGTTAGGACCTTACCTTCCTTTTAAAAAAGGAAGTTAGTGTCCAAATTGGACAACACTAGATAACAAATTACAGCCTTCTAATGTGTCTGATTTTAAAATCATGCTTTCTACAGAGGAAAGGCATATGCAGCTGAATTTTGTCTGTCATTTTCCACTAAACGGTTGTACCAATTCAGTCTTGTCCTGATAGGAGAGTGGTAGAAATCCCAGCTTTAACTAGTCATACAATATGAGTTAAGATATGCAAGAAACATCACATTAATACATTTCCCCTGTTCTTCATCTAAGTTTAATCTTAGAAGATAGAAGCAGACAATAGATGTGCTGCTCACAAACTACACGTCATTTTTCCTTCATTTGCTTCTTCTACTTGGTTTAGGCACAAGTTGCAAACAGGGAATTTTTTTTTGAGATGTTAGAAAAACTATTTCTATGTATGTAATAAAACACTGGATCAAAAGTGTTGTGGTATCTCTGGCATTACAGCTATTCAGAACTCGATGCAGCTCTAAGCAACCTAATTTGTGTTGACCTGGCTTTGAACTGAGGCTCAGACAAGGTGACTTCCGGAGGTCCCTTCCAAACTGTTTTTCCTGTGATTGTGCAGTTTAACAGAACTGTTAGAGATGGGTAATGATAAAGGCATAAAAGATACTTCTAAATTAGAAAGTGCACATCCTAAATGATTCTACATTACTTCCTTTGAATTACAGCTACATGTTACAAAAGTAAATTAAGGGAGCATTTCATATTATCTGCAGGGTAATCTGAAGTTTACATCATGTAACGATAAGAATATTCATAAATGCTTGAATAAATGCATTATTGCAAACTTCTGCCCACAACTATTAGCAGGTTGGCATCAAAATAGGTAGATTTCTTTTAAAAGGAAATAACTGTTGCTTTTCATTATACAGGCAAGTTATACCAGCCAAGAGTAAAGTCTACGATAGCCAGGGACTACTGCTTTACAGCGGGATGGACCTCTGCGACTGTCTCGATGAAGATTGCCTGGGGTGTTTCTATGCTTGCCCCAAGTGTGGCTCCAACAAGTGTGGAACTGAATGTCGCTGTGACCGCAAGTGGCTGTATGAGCAAATTGAGATAGAAGGAGGAGAAATAATTAGAAATAAACATGTTGGTTAGTGTATACGTGCATTATTTATCCTGACTGTATATTCCATGCTTTGATTAAGCACAGCACATTCATCATTTAGTGCTTTAATTAAAGCCATTGGAATTTATCACAATCCACATGATTAATGTGCTCACTTTCACATTCATTTTCAGTATGATTATGGAAATAATCATTCTACTGTCTTTTCATACTTCATTGTACCTTGTACTCAGTCTTGTTAGTCATCCAAGTAAGTTTTCATTGAACAGTCTTTCACTGAATTTAAGGTGCTAAATTTTCATGTGAGATATCCTGAGCCACTGACTATTGTTGCATTTACTGTTTTGTACAGTGTACCATGTACGTGTATCCCTCATTTTTCCTTCTCTAGTTCAGGATCTCTTGGTTTTGAACCTGTTACACATTAAACACTCTAAAAGTTCTCAGTGAATTTACATGCAGTATTAATAAAGGTCTCTCCAGTATTAACAGTGAATGCTATATCTTCTATAGATTGTCTCAGCTACATCTGATAAATTCAATCCTGTTCACTTAAATTGATTCAAAGGCATTTAGGAGTTCAGATCCCATCCAAGTTATGGGATTTGCAATAAAGTTATCCTTATGAATTCAAGCCTCACTGTTAAAGTGTTATTTAACATTTTTCCATGCCTTGACAGTTTAAGTATTTAAATATGGTACTGTTTTGTTGGTTTCTGTATAAGCCAGTTGAAAAAAACTTTGCTGTAGTTGTTATCGATCTATAGCTGGACTGGACTGGTACTTCAACAGCCTTCTCCTCTTTTTTTTTTCTTTTTACTTGTTTTTAAGGCAAAGGTTTTACATGCAGCTGAAATGAATTTGTGTGTCTGTTCCCAAACTAAGAATGTCCAGAGTGCTACAGGAAGACCCGGTTGAATTGAAATTGTTTGCTTGATGCATTATCTATCCTCAGAACATTAAAATTTTACAATATAACAAGATTTATGGAAAAGAGATTTTATAATTGAAATCCTAGTAACACTAAGTGTTATTCTTTGATATTTTGTTGTGTTTTTGATAAGTTTCCTATTTCTGTGGTAGACCTGAAAGTTCTGCATGTGTATTGGGTCACATTTATTCAAGAATACTGTTAGCTATTAATTCCTGAAGACTTACTTGGTAAAGTTGTGTAATGTGAGCTAAAAATCCAAAGTTATGCTTTGAGTTGTACTGACATCTGCTGGTCCTACTGAAATATAAGCATTGACTTACACTGCATTTTTATTACATCTGCTATGAAAATAAACAGTTTCTTTTTTTGGTCAGAGCATTGGCTCTTCTTCCAATGGATGTCTCTCTCATCAGCCTTGGATTCCAGCCACACTTATTGCAAGAACCATCATGTGAGTTTATTTAGGGAAAGCAGCACACTCTTCACACTTTTCCCAATGGCAGCACCACAACCGAGTAATAGCTGTGGCTTCCCTTACATGCAGGTGACATTTGGTACATTTTACTTCGTTCACTACAGAGCGTGCTTATCTTGACACAGCAATTAATCTTGTGTGCTTGATCCATGTTTGTAACTGTTTCATCTCTTAAGCAACCTTTTGAATTAGATTAAAATATAAATAGATACCTTCATGAAAGCGAGAGGGGGAAAGGTGGTCCAATCTTGTAATTTTTATGTATTTATTATTTTTAAAATTAGACCACAGTCAGCAGTACCCATTGTTAATAAACTTAACAGGTTTCCAACTGTTTGATAAATATATTCAGTCTCTCATTTTACAGATTCACTAAAAACAAGCACTTCCCCAATAAATCAATTTGTTTCCTAATAAAATGCACGAGTGCTGTTTGACTGAAAAGCTGGACCAAGTACTAGGTGCTGTTGAGTGATTGCTGTAGGAGCTACAGGAGACTCAGGGTTTTTTTCCCAGTGAAACAGGACTTTGGTGTTGGCTGTGCACATGTCCTGCTTACATATTCAGGGCTTTTCTATTTAGCTGCATTTCCTTAACATGCCTAGGTTGTAGTGTTATTATGTTCAATAGCATGTTTTTATACACCTTCCATATCTTCCTCATCTATTTTTCTGCTAAAATACATTGTTGCAAGTCAAACTTTGCCATCTTGCTAGATTTAAAATGCTTACAGCTATGAATTTCTCCAGTTCTTTCTGTATGTTTTTATAAACAGCACACAAACGTATCCCATCAGCATAATACACAAGCTATTTTGCCATCATCTAAAAGTGATTGCATATTGTTCCCAATAGCATACATAGTTCCCCATCTTTCAGAATTGCTCTACAAATAAACCTGTTAAACAGTATGTTCTTTTAAGACAGCCAAAGAAAACAACTACTTCCCATAAAAGCCAAAGTTCATAAACCAGGTATAATAACCTCTTTGAACTCTGAATGCAATAAAGAAAAAAGCCAACTGCAGATATACCCCAGTCACCATGTTAAAACTTGCCTTTTTATATTAAGGGCCTAGGCAAAGTTTACATATTTAAAAGACAGAATTCAATGACAATAAGCTAATAACTGTTAGAAACTAACATGAGGAGACTCAACTTCTGAATCTCTTGGCTGACCATCCAAGACATCAGAAACAGCAGAAAGTGGACAAGTTATACAAAAAGAACCCAGAAGTTGGAATTTGAGGCTCTAAAGGAAAAACAGGAAAGTGAGTTAAGGTAACTTTTTTTCCAATTTTAAACATGGTTTAATGTTCTTTTTAGCCTTTTCCTAGAAGTGTTACCCATATTAGCCAGAATAGACCAATAGACAACTGCACAAGAACTGAAATCCCATAGTGACATTGCTACACAGAGGTTAAGTGTTCAGGTGGACATCTGTCACCTGTTACGTGACAGAAACAGCTCATCTTGCTGGAATCACGGTTAAAGCCTTTGAGTTCTCCTGGTCTCATGACAAAGGATAAACAAAATCTCCAGTTTCAATGTTTGCCTCTAAGATTAGCATTACATATTTTTGGTCATTTTTGTGTCTCAATAAACAGAGTTTCAGCATTTTTCACTGATTTCTCAGTGCAATATAGGATGTACAGACATGCAGTAACTTGTTCCTCATGATCCAGATTATTTTCCCCAGTAATTCTTCAGCAAACATTCTTAAAATTTCATTCACCATTGTACTGACTTCTAACCAGTAAATGTCACAGTAATGACAGCTTTATTCATACAGCCTGAACAGTTCTCTCCACCTTTAAGTTATACACGCTTTTAAATCCTAATAGTAGAGGAACAGTTTATTAAAAGGATTCTATTTACATTTAAATATCTTTAATTACAAGTTGCATAGGATGTTTACCAATGCTGGAAGCTGTAGCCAGAACTATTCTTATACTCCTTCACTGCAATTAGATTTCAAATTAATAGCTGTCCTCCAAGTCCCTCCAATATTAAAAAATATTGTAGGGAGGTGCGAATGGTTGCAATTAAACTGCCCAGTTCCCTCCTTTTAGGGGTTTTGTTTGAAATTCATTATCCTGTTGTAAAATAGGGAGTCCACATTTTTGAAATTCCTTGCACCCAGCAGAGGGCATCAGCTTACTGCAAAGCTGGCCATGGACCCGTCCGGCTGCACCTCCGAGAGATGTACCCTCGGTTCTCTGAGCAGGGGGATTTTGTGACCAGACAGATGCAGGAATGGAGCCCAGGACTAGAGGCTGAAACAGAGCAGCCTCAAATACAAGATTAGCACTTAAGAGAAATGCATTTTCTTTTTGATCTTCATAAAAGCTTTCCACCCATCCCCTTCCCCTAAATACCTTTCCAGTTTAGTTCTTTAATTAGAGATCAACACAATTCTTTATTTACGTTTACAATGTACAGTGTTTGCTAAGAAGCCTTGGTTTAAAGCTTGTACCCGAGGAATCCCTTAGAAATTCAGTACTAGGTAGCCAAGAAACCCACTCACAGCAGGGTCCTGCACTTGGTAGCAAAACAGGAAACTTTCTGCCATCCACGCTGGTGCTACTGCCAGGGTGCAGCACGCAGCTGGAGAACTGCACATGTCCTGTTTCACAGACAAACAGATGAAACACTCTGACCCTTTTTTACCATTTTACAATAATAGCCAGAAGAAGCCAAGAATAAGCTGTGGTAGGCCAGGGTGGAGAAAGATAAAAGGGGCAGCCAGGGATTGGAAAAGTTTCCCTGGGTCTCCTACTATTACTAAGCTTGAGAAAATTGCCCTAATTCTTCTCTTCTTCACCCAGCTTCCCTTGGCAGCCCTCCACAGGTACTCCAACAAGGGGAATTGGCATAGCACACTCGGTGAGTCGCCCTTCGAGGCTCCAGCTAGCACAATACTGGAGTGCAACAAACTCACTTCATCGCACCCACAGGAGCCAGCACTATCTGCTGTAACCTCCCGAGAGGAAGCAGCGGGCCAGTGTCCATGCAGAGCCCCAGACTACAACCAGAAATAAAAGCAACTCTCTTCTGTCATCTTCTGATTTTCTCCTTGTTACTCTTCTGGTTGTTCTTGCATTTTAATTTATAGCTCTGCGTACTTTAAATTGTTCATTTTACCTACTGAATACCGTGAAACAGACAACATTGATTTACATTTTAAAAAAATAAAAAAGTACCAACAAGCACCAGCTAAGCATCCCAAGTGAGCCACTAACCAGAATCACCAGAACTTAAAAATTTCTCAAACAGAAATCACTGGGAATTCAAAGATCCTACTCCACCCACAGCTTTTAAGGCCTCACAAGTCATCTAAGAAACAGAAACTAAGAATTCCATTAACACAACTACTTTGCTTAAAGGTAGAAAACAAGATTTTACAGACTTTCAGTAGCATAAGTTCTCTAAATTCAGTATTTCTTGTTCTAGTTCATTATTCCTAAGAATACCTGATAATCCAGATGTGTTCGAATGAGATTTCTCCTTGCTTTGTCCATTTTCCACTGCAAGTCTGTAGCACAAAAACAAACAAACAAACAAAAAACAACAACCAAAAAAATTCCTCACTATCAAACCTCCGAGCTGCTCCTTTCCTTCTGTTTTGTACCACGGCAGTGCTCTGGCAGGTGACTCCATCGGCAGTTCCCAATCAGATGGGCTGGGTCCTGCCAGCTGACTTCAATGATCCTGGAACCTTCCTCCTGACAACCAGCTCTTCTTAAGAGTAATTAATTAGTGTGATTATATTTCAGCTTAGTTTTTAGCTTTTTTATTAGCTTTGTGCTGCTTCCTGGGAGTTTCAGCTCAACCTCTCAGAAAGCAGGAAAATCGGAGTAGTTATTCTGTTAAGTACACTTGGGCAGTATGCCTCACCTCCAGCCAGACTCCTTAAACTGTACAGGCTCCTCAGGTCATCACTGAGGGACCCCAAATCTCAGCTACAGTGTTCCACCAAGCCACTTTGTCTCTATATTTCATTGGCAACAGCAAGCTGGTCTGTCTCAGTAGTGAGCTCATATGAACGGTCCCGTTGTCTTCAGCGAGATCGCTCAGGTGGGTGAGCACACCAAGCACACAGAGGGGCTCTGCAGAGGAGAAATGTGTCATGATAAAATGTTGAAGCTGATGAGACTATTCAGGCAAAGACACCGTTCACTGTCCCCTGTTACGTGTGCTTTTGTACTGACACAGGAGGAGAGATTGTGCCCAAGTTCTTATGATCTTAAGAAGCCACTGTGGAAGGCAGCTATGGAGCAACCACCAGTGTACACCTGAAATAAAATCTCCTTCAGTTGTCAGGATCCCCAAAAAAATGTGTGGGTAACCGTTACAGGATTTTCCCCTAAAGACCAGACCCGGAGAAGCCTGAAGTCCTTATGACATGTTAAGTGCCAAATGCCTGGATCTGAACTTAAATATTTGGACTTTCCATTGGAATTCAGACTCAGGCTTGGAAATGGGGACAGGACAGCCGAACACAGAGAGGGACAAGAGGTGACACTTCACATGCTTTCTGTTGGATGTGGTCGTAATAAATAGCTGAGTAGAAAGCACAGAGTAATTAACTTACACTAATGAAAGTTGGTTATATCTCTCGACAAACCCAGTTTTTATTTTCCTCAAGAGAAGGTTTTCTTCCTACTATTGTGTTGTGGGTTTGTTTTTGCTTTTATGAAAAAAAAAACAAGAAAGGCACAATTTATCCAGCCTAGTGTGTGCCAACTACCTCTGCTTTATGGCTCCCCGGTGTTAATTCCTTGTCTGTGAACTGCTGACTCTTTGAAGTAAAGCGTTGGGCTGGGTCTGGTGTGGAGCAAATGAGAGTGCAGGGCTGCTGACAAAGGCCATCCGTCACAGGGATCGCTGCAGAAGAGCGCTGTGGTTCCTCCTCCTCTGGTGTGAGTGCACTGCCACATCCAGCTCCACATGCATGCAACCTCATCCCAACTGGGCACCTCTGTCCCAAACTGGGGAAACGCACT
>VZTO01025217.1:32489-47421 GCA_013400615.1 Syrrhaptes paradoxus | reverse complement strand
CCCCCCCCGCCAGGAATGGAAGAGAGAATTAAATGGGTAAAGGGAAAAGAGACTCGTGGGTTGAGATAAGAACAATTTAATAACTAAACTACATTAAAGTTGAAAATAAAAATGATAATAAAAATTACAATGATAAAAATAATTGTCATAATAATATACAAATATACAAATGAGTGATACACAGTGCAACTGCTCACCACCCAATGACCAAGGCTCAGCCCATTCCCAGATAATGATCCTGGAGCAGAAAGAGTCCTGAAACAACAATACCAGAAAAGAGAAGAGCCTGAGAGTCCATGAGGAAGAGAGATGACTGAGAAAGTGTGCTTCCAGATATTTCCTCATAATATACTGGGCATGATGTGCAGGACACAGACTTGACCATTGGCCAATTTGGATCTCAATCCTAAACCTAAGGTCGAATCCTAAGCCAGTACTTGGGGCTCTGTACTTCCCAGCTTCTCATAGCAGGCTTTAACACAATGCTTATGTGAAAAGTTTTTCAACTCTGTACTGCCCACAAGAACAGCATATCTGACCAGTTCATTCCATTCTGGCAAGTACCTCAAGATCACAGCCCAAATATAAGTCTCTTACGTAGCAACAGAAAACATACCATTACTATGGCATCTGGCAGTAATAGTTTTGGGGAAGGAGGGAAAATAAATTCTTCAAGTTGTATCTCTATTAATTTTCATAAATAATGCTTCAAAATACTTATTTGATAGTTTTTGATTTGTTCCCTTTTTTTTAATCTATCAATACAGAAGTGGAAGATGGGAGTTGGAGTAAAAAAAAAAATGCTGTTTAGGTCTACTTTCTAGAACACTAATTGTTCTATAACCACAAATTCTCTGCCAACATAATGAAACAAAATTAACAAAGAAATTTCATATCTCTGACTCCTCTGCTCCAGTTACCCAGCTTCATGCACGCATATTCAAATGAAATATTTATTTCCAGTTTCTCTTATTCTGAAACTTTTGAAAAAAAAAAAAAAAAAAAAAAAAAAAAGATTCAGCATTGGACTTTGGTCTCAGCACCTACCTCTGGACATGACTTTGTTAATATTACATCTATAAGCTGCATTGAGTATCAAACGAGAAGAAAATGACATATTTTGACAAATCATGTCAGATCTCTGTTACTCACACCTTTAGATTCAATTATTAGAAACTGATGCACTAAATGTTTTACACTCTGCAAAACAATTGGTCCAACAGCATTATTTAAGAAACTGAAACTGCTCAGTTCCTTAAAATAAGTGAAAAATTTCTTCCAAATATCTAATGTAAATTTACCCAGTTTCAGTTAAAGCCATTACTCCTCATCCTATCACTGAATGCATTTGTAAAAAGTCCCTCCCCATCTCTCCTGTAGGCCCCTGGGCTGCAAGCGCACATTGCCAGCTCATGTTCAGTTTTTCATCTACCGACACCCCCAAATCCTTCTCCTCAGGGCTGCTCTCAATCCATTCTCCAGCCCAGCCTGTATTTGTGCTTGGGATTGCCCCAACCCATGTGTAGGATCTTGCACTTGGCCTTGCTGAACTTCATGAGGTTGGCATGGGCCCATCTCTCAAGCCTGTTAAGATTGCTCTGATGGCATAACTTCCCTCCAGCATGCCAACTGCACTACACAGCCTGGTGTCATCAGCAAGCCTGCACAGGGTGCACTCAATCCCACTGTCCACATCACTGACAAAGATGTTAAATAGCATCAGTACCAATACTGACCCCTGAGGAACACCACTCATCACCAGTCTCTGCTTGAACATCAAGCCTTTGACTGCAACTCTTTGAGTGTGACCATTCAGACAATTCTTTATCCACTGAGTGGTCTATCCATCAAACCCATGTCTCTCCAATTTAGAGACAAGGATGCCCTGTGGGACAGCATCAAATGCTTTGCGCATGTCCAGGTAGATGGCACCAGTTGCTCTTCCCTTGTCTACCAGTGCTGTAGCCCTGTTATAGAAGGCCACCAAATTTGTTAGGCATGATTTACCCTTAGCAAAGCCATGTTGGCTGTCACAAATCACCTCTTTATTTTCCATGTGCCTTAGCATCGTTTCTAGGAAGATCTGCTGTATGATTTTGCCGGGCACAGAGGTGAGACTCACAAGCCTGTAGTTCCCCAGGTTTTCCTTATTTCCTTTTTTTAAAAATGGGGGTTATGTTTCCCATTTTCCCATCAGTGGGAACTTCATCAGACTGCCATGACTCCTCATATATGACAGATAGTGGCTTAGCAATTTCATCTAGCAGCTCCCTCAGGACCTGCAGATGCATGTCATCAGGTCCCATGGACTTGTGCACCTCCAGGTTCCTTAGCTGGTCTCAAACCTGATCTTCTTCTACAGTGCGTGGTTCTTCATTCTCCCAGTCTCCTGTCTTTGCCTTCTGCGACTTGGCCATTGTGGTTTGAACACTTGCCAGTGAAGACTGAGGCAAAAAAGGTAGAATACCCTCAGCCTTCTCCATACCCCAGGTAACCTGGTCTCCCATTTCCTTCTGGAGAGGGTCCACATTTTTCTTAGCTATAGAAGGTTTTTCTTGTTGCCCGTGACATCCTTGGCCATATTTAATTCTATCAGGGCTTTAGCTTTCCTAACCTTATCCCTAGCTGTTCAGACAATTTCTCTGTATTCCTCCCAGGCTACCTGTCCTTGCTTCCATTCTCTGTAGGTTTCCTTTTTGTATTTGACTTTGTCCAGGTGCTCCTTGTTTTTGCCTGACTACTTCTTTGTTAGGATGCTTTACCGCTGAGCTTGGAGGAGGTGATTCTTGAATATTAAACAGCTTTCTATGGCCCCCGTTCCCTTCAGGGCTTTATCCCACGGTACTCTACCAAGCAGATCCCTGAAGAGGCCAAAGTCTGCTCTCCTAAACTTGAGGGTAGTGAGTATGTTGTGCATCCTCCTCATCACCCTAAGGATCTTGAATTCCACCATTTCATGTTGCAGAAAACACGAGTCGTGTCCAAATGTAAGAGTCATCATAAGGTAGCCACAAAGACAGGAACATCAGAAACCCACCAGTAGACACAAAATAATCTTGTCCAGCTCAGTTATTTAAAATGGAAAGGCAATCATCACACACCACCATTACTACTTCTACAGAAGCTCTTTCAACAGGCTCAGATTAATTGAGAAAAAGGAGCATGAAGCTAAAGTAAGCAGAAGACTTTTCAGTAAACCAAATACTCATTTACTGGTTTATCATTTTGCTGAATATACTCGACTTTTTCTTTCTACTTGTAACACTATAGCATCATCTTATCCACTCCCTTTCTCTCCATTTCCATCCACAGAGGAAAGAAGATGCTTATTTGTTTTGAAAACTTTTACAGTTTTTTAATGAATGAATCTTAAAGGAAGACTTCTTCAGCTACACAGAATAAGGAGCATTCAGTATATTTTTGAATGTTGGATACTCATCTAAGAGTAATTAAAATAGCAAGGTCCATCTATCACTAGTTAACATGGCTCCAAAATACACTTCCCTGAAAAACTAAAATCATTAAAAGACTGATGAAGAAGAGATTTTTTCATGCACAGCAGTTGTTTTCTGAAATAACCCCACTCCAAGAAAAATTAACCAAGCTAATAAAAACAAGGAAAAATGCTGAATCAAAAAATTAAAAGAGGCAAGAAACTTTGCATGATAATTGATAAAAGTAAAACACACAGAAATTACTTGGTCAGGGCTGGAGACCTCTACACAGTTTTATATTGTTTAGGACAGTGTTTTACCATATACTTGCATGTTATTCTGAACTGAGGTGAGTTTAAGCACTTTCCTGAAGTAAGCCTGATGCAACAGTCATAGTAGCTGCTGTCATTTTATAGAGTGCATGTCCCAGTAACAATGCTTCTGTAAAGATAATTTTAGTCCAAGAGATTATTTTTTGCCATGCAGTATAGCTTTTAACTAATATCCTGTGCTTTGCAACAGAATTTATATTTTTAGAATTAATTTTAGGATTTGAAAAGCTTGTTGTTATATACCAAACAAAGCTTCTAATAGTGTTGGACTGGCATCTTGGAGAAAATGATCTTATTGTGATGTTCTGCTCAGCACGAATAGTGTTGAGTGAATTTTTAATAATTTACTAGTTCTGCTTGGCTGAGCTTGCACCCTGTAAATGGATCACATGATCACTGATCACAAGTTAAACTGCTTTTGTTTCTTGCATAGCATGAACCTAGGGTCTGTTGTACAGTACCAGAGGTTCGTGTGCAGCTCTTTGTAAGACATGGGAAGGTTACATGCAACAGGCAGTTAATGGCTCATACCAGCAAGCCCTCAACTGAATGGAGCTCATGAGGTTGAATTTTAAAAAGGTAACTGACCTTGCAGCTGGGAGCTTTAAGTATGTTTTTACCCATTTATACCCAGATAAGTAAACAGTTACTGAATGCTGAAAGAGCCTGAAAGCACTATTTTTGCCAAAGGCTAATCCCCATTCTCTGTGGATGAACGGACTCGAAAACAAAACAAAACAAAATACTCTCTGCTTCAGGTAACATGAAGGTAAAACCGCAATAAATAAAAAAATCCATTAATTTTAAACTTAATGTTGCCTTACCTTCCATTTCTAATTAGTGTTTCATCCATTAAAAAAATACTGCATTCCATTAAAAAAATACTGAATTATTCTAAAAATGCCAGAAAGATTACAGCCACAGCAAAAAGGACAAATGCAATATAAATGAAAATAGTTCAAGAAGGTTCATCTCATGGAGATGAGATGAAATGAAAAGAATAAGTGATCAGCGTACTTCTAGTTACATAGAATCATAGAATGGCCTGGGTTGAAAATGACCTTAAGGATCATCTAGTTTCAACCCCCCTGCTGTGGGCAGGGTTGCCAACCACCTAAGCAGGCTGCCCAGGGCCCCATCCAGCCTGGTCTTGAACGCCTCCAGGGATGGGGCATCCACAACTTCTCTGGGCAACCTGTTCCAGTGCCTCACCACCCTCACAGTGAAAAATTTCTGTCTAATATCTAACATAAATCTCCCCTCTCTTAGTTTAAAAACATTCCCCTTCATCCTGTCACTATCAACCCGTGTAAATATCTCCCCCCTTCTCTTTATAGGCTTCCTTCAAGTACTGGAAGGCTGCAATGAGGTCTCCCTGGAGCCTTCTCTTCTCCAAGCTAAACAAGCCCAGTTCCCTCAACCTTTCTTCAGAGGAGAGGTGCTCCAGCCCTCTGATCATCTTAGTGGCCCTCCTCTGCACCCACTCCAAGAGCTCCACGTCCTTCCTGTGCTGGGGGCCCCAGGCCTGGACACAGTACTCCAGATGGGGCCTCACAAGAGCCGAGTAGAGGGGCACAATCACCTCCCTCTCCCTGCTGGACAGCCCTTTTTTAATGCAGCCCAGAACATAACTGGTCTTCTGGGCTGCAAGTGCACACTGCTGGCTTACGTCCAGCTTCTCGTCCACCAGGACCCCCAAGTCCTTCTCCGCAGGGCTGCTCTCAAGGAGTTCTTCTCCTAGTCTATACAAGTACCTGGGATTGCCCCAGCCCAAGTGCAACACCTTGCACTTGGCCTTGTTGAACCTCATTAGGTTCTTATGGGCCCACTTCTCCAGCCTGTCCAGGTCCCTCTGGATGGCATCCCTTCCCTCTATTGTATCAACTGCACCACTCAGCTTGGTGTTGTCTGCAAACTTACTGAGAGTGCACTCGATTCTGTCATCTATATCATTGATAAAGATGTTGAAGAGCACCAGTCCGAAGACAGACCCTTGAGGGACACCACTTGTGACCAGCCTCAGCCCAAACTTAGAGCCGTTGACCACAACCCTTTGGCTGCGACGAGCCAACCAATTCTTTATCCATTGAACAGTCCATCATTCAAATCCATACCTCTCAAATTTAGGGAGAAGGATGTGGTGAGTGACCATATCAAAGGCTTTGCACAAGTCCACATAGCTCGAACATACCATAAAATGTTCATCATTCATGTTGCAGAAAACACAAGTGATGGCCAAATGTAAGAGCCATTATAAGGCAGAGATGTTCATCCCTATGCCATCTCAGTGTTTAATTTTTCTCAGTACTGTGATTGAAACTAATGAAGAATTATTGGATTTCTCTGTCAGGTGTGGCTGTTTCATAGTGTAAAGAACTGGCACTAGTTATGTGAAAAAAGGATGTTACTATCCAGGCCTGATCTGTAAACATAATCCAACAGTATGCTAAGTTTCCTCTTTCAGGTCTTGTAGATGCAGTTTATGTGGTTATCTTAAGTCAAAAAATTCCTCTAGATATAAACCATTCAGTTTTGTTTGTTTGGTTGGTTGGTTGGGTTTTTTTAAGGTCAAAATCAAGTTCTCGGCTAAAGGCTTGTTAATTATTTTACAGATCATTCCACATGTATTTTAGTACACTATACTAGGTAAAAGGGTTTTTTAGGATCCCTAGTTTATTGTGTTATTTTTCCCTGCAATCTGTATTTGATCTATTTTTGTAGACAACAGAAGAACAATGGAAACATTTTCATAGCTTCCATAGCTGTCCAGTACTCTTCTACACGTACATATAGACACATTTTAAGATACATGATGAATAGATGTTGGAGGAGGAGAAGGAAGGCCAAGGGGGATGTAGCCCTCAGCCATTATGCAGCATGTGTTATCTCAGTTGAGTGACATGGTAGCAAAAAGCATTTCACATCTCACAGGTTATTTTCTACCTGACAGTCCAGGTTCTGATATTTGATGGCTTGCTAATATCCATATGTTGTGAATTCAAACTTTCTCTTCACCCTAAGTAAACTAAATCCTAAAATCTTAAGGTCTTTATTTACTCCACAGTCCATGAATTCAGCTTAGCAGTGACAATATACTTCTGTCTCCCATCATAAACCAGTCATTATCTGCTGATTTCTTAACTCAAAAAGAACATCAAACTTACATTATTTTTAAAATTTAATAGACAACAGCACCCCATTTAAATGAAAGAGCATAACTGCACTTCATGTGCTTATATTTTGATCATGTAGCAGAACAGAACAATCTTTTCCCATCTTTGATTTTGCATGTCTCTTTCAAATGCAACCAACAAAGACAATAATCCATTCTTGGAAAATCTATTATCTGCATCTAACAAAATCAGGCCCCTAAAACTGGTAATGCAAATAATATTATTTCTCCTGCTACATGAATAAAAGACAAGTGAGGAGATCTTTGTGTCTAATTGCAACAAGCTTTTCCTAAAGAATTTTAATTTTTAGTAAAATATAATTGCTGTTTTAAAAGTTTGTCTTCAGTAGTCTACCACATCATAGGTTTTAGGTTAAAATGAAGAATTCTTAACTGCTTTTCAACTTGAAGAGAACACCAGCATTTATTCAAAACTTTACCTTCACATTTTAGTCCCACCAAAGTCAGCCAGGTTTTAGCTGCAAAGTTGTCACAAAACATAGAACCTCTAATGTTTTGTCCATCCCCTTGAACAGAAACATTCTGGTAAAATAGTACTGTAAGGCAGGCCTGTTTGGATACTGGTCCCTGTTAATATTTACCTGTGTGCTTTATGATCATTGCAAACCAGAAAACTCAGGAAATACAGAAAGAACAAGGAACTGTCTTGCATAAGCATGCTCAAGCAAAGCAACTTGCTGCCACATCTATTATCTGTGTGCATTAGAGACCATCTAAATGTCAAGAGCCTGACAAGATTATATGTTTACTGATCTTTTGTATCAGATTGATTAGGAGTATGCTGGCAGGCCTCAGCTAGGCCTGGAAGACTGTCCAGGTTGTGTGACAAATGAGGCTGCAGTAAATTTATGAACAAAGAAGTCATAGTCACCAAGCATTCAAAATAAAAAAGTTCCATTTTACAAGAGATGTTTAAACCATCTACACCTCTGCTTAAGGCCTAAACTCCTAAAGACACTAAGAAATAGGAGTCATCACAGCTGCAGTGGTATTAGATATGAAGTACAAACAATGATTAGGATAAAAGAGTGTCCTGGGTTAAGCAGAGACAGAGTTAACTTTCTTCGTAATAGCTAGCAAGAGGCTGTGTTTTGGATTTGTGCTCAGAAGAAAGCTGATAAGAAGTGATGTTTTGTGCTGCTGCCAAGGTCGCCAGACAAGGGAAGAAGCACAGCCGGTTGCTAGCCTAGGATTTGCTCTTTGGTTAAGATTGAAAACTCAAAATAGACAATAATCTATTCCATAACATACACGTCATGCCCAGTATACAGGTGAGGACCCTCAGGAAGATCCTCCCTTTTTGTTATGGGTCCCTTTGGTTTCTGGATCTCTCTTGGCTCTGGATCATCTCATTCCAGGTGGCCACTCTTCCAAGGCCTTCCCCCCGCTACATCCCGGTCAGCTCTCAGTCTGGGACACTTGGTCTGTTACCTCTGGGAATGGTGCACCTCCCGCCTGGGGGTNGTGAGCGCATGTGTGGTTTGGCCTCCAGCCAAGGGCTAACCTGTCACAAAGAGAAAGACAGGGAGAATTTGGAAAGCATAGCGATTCAACCTAACTTTAGGGTCAAGGCAGAAAATAGCACACAGAAGATGAGTGTGTACCTGAATCCCTGAGCAAAAGCCCTGATGCGATTCACCTGGGAACCTCTTAGCAACAGAGGCAAGAGTGTTCAGAAGCTAAGGACAGACTACGATGCAGGAGACACGGAAGACTCTACTAGCATCACTTGTAAACTTCATTTCCAACATGGCAGTTAAATGCTTAGCCTTAAGTCTGCTTAATACAGATCTTTGTTTTACCAGTAAGACAGTCTGATGTTGGGGAATAAGTAAATCAGAGTGTAACTATCAAACTCATAATACCTTCAGGGAAGGAGGAAACTAAAAACAAAGAGAAACTCAACAAAAGCAGTGTTGCAGGTAACCCTGGGGCACCTGCAATTCAAGATTTCTGTAGGGGTACCTGGGAACCAGGGAATACTCCTGCAAAGCTGCAAAGAGTTTCTGTTAGGAGCTGTTTTGACCAAAATCTAGAAGGAGTTTCCCCCATGCATGTTAGAAAGGCCGGTGTACAAGACATTAACAGAAACAGTACCACACAGAAGGCAAAAATCTAAAATTTGTTTCCAATTTGAACTGAGTCTCAGAAACAAAGCCGAACTCAATAACAAAGACTACTGGAAAACATCTGTATAGTTATTTGCACATTAAACTATTAAAAACTGTTAGCAATATTTCACATCAGGAGAACCTGCTGGAATTTGAGTACAGACTTAATTGTTTTCTGAGCCATCCTATTATTTACTTTCTAATTAGCTGTAAACAATTCAATACACTTTGAATACAAAAGATAGGATGTAAAAATCCCTAAATTTACCAAATGTATATTATAAACATTCCCAAAAGAAAATTAAAATAACACTTAATGATTAGAAATTAACAAAACTTTAATATAATTCCATTATTTGAATGTTGTTGTAGAAATAACTCCGTAAGCAAACCCAATATTTGCTACTTGTTGATGTCACAGTTTTTTGATATTTAAGCAATTAATGGCAAAAAAAATCCATATATTTAAATTACATATATAATTTCAATGTAGACAGAAAATACCATCATACAGAAAAAAAGTATCTTGGCTGTAATATAAATGTTTAATGAAGTTCATTAAATTTATATTGATCCATATGCAAAAAAATAATTTGTTTCCAATTTGAACTGAGTCTCAGAAACAAAGACTACTTTGTTAACTCAATAACAAAGACTACTGGAAAACAACATCTGTATAGTTATTTGCACATTAAACTATTAAAAATATTAAATGTTGCATGTTGAGTTTGATATGGAAAAGGATCAAATTGTTCCCTTACATGTGTTTGAGGGCTGATTCTGAAAATAAACATACAATTGTGAGAGCCTGAGGGCATACATGCAGTATCTGGAAGCATAAGTTTTCTGGGCAAAATTGAACACAACTGTTTCAGTGTCTCTCTAGAAAGGGAATATCTGTTGATTAGCAGGAGCCTTAATATAAGGGAATATCTGGTTTCTGTCTCTAGCTTGCTACTAAATCATTGGATCCTTCTTTTCTTATTGTAAACTGAGGAATCTAAGGCTTCCCTGGCTGTGGTGTTTCTGGATTCCTAATTAGCCTTGGAAAGTGCTTTGAAATCCATTAAGAAAAGGGCCATACAAGTTCTATGCATCACTGACACAAAATACATTGGCTTTTCAGACATATGTGAAGTGTGCTATTTCTTGTCATTCAGCTAAAGATGAAAATTCATTACCTATTTGTGGTGATCAGAAGTAGCGCTTCCAAGGAAATATAATTAAAAGAAGAAGAAATGTTATTTTCATTGCTTTACAGAAAAGATTAAAAGCATAACTTTCTTTGCTGATCATTATAAATCAGTACACTGGAAACACATCTCTTTTATTTATAACAGATGTTGAACCTTATAATTAAGTGGTGTACATATAAAAACACTTAAGGTGACAGTCAGCAACAGGAGACATCACAAGAGGAATTAAAATCATCAGCCTTTCTTAACAACCCAGGACTTCTAACTGTCATAAAGTAGCCACAAATTAATAGATTGCTAGATAATCTCTCCCATGCAGCAAGAATAAAGACAGTAATCATGCAGCCATGCTATTCCTTCCCTTGCACTTAGCAATCTAATACTTTGCAACAGATAAGCCAAAATCCAGCATCAGAGTGTCTTACACTGAAGGTAACCAGTGACGTAGGACAGCCTCACTTCTCAGGTACTCAGACAACTGGTACTAAGAAGACTTTTGTCAAAAAGACTTTTGAAATATACATCAGCTATGTCTTTTCTCCATCTGACCAAAATGCACCTGAGTTTCTACAAATCAAAGTTCCACTTAATTTCAATTTCAAACTGTTCTCTTCAAGAGCAGCGAAGATAAGGAACAGGGAAATAGTGACACAATAGTGAGCACAAACCGGGCTTAGGCAGGTGGAATTAAAACAGGAATAAAGTTTATATATTTCACTCATAAGAGCAGATAATTTCTCTTTATCTTTACATAGGAAATTGTTCTTAAAAGTACTTAAAAGTTACTTAAAAGTAACTGTAATTAGAGGGTCATTCTGTGGAAGAAGTATTTGAATTGTGAGGATCAAACGTTTACCATGAAACTTCTCGATAGAATATGAAAGAAAATACAGTAGAAATCATCAAATTGTGACCATTAAATCACATTTCTGAACACATAAAGCGCTCATATTTATGGAGTCCAAGTCCATCACAGACCAGACAGCTTGAGACAAAGCTGTATGCATACTTCTCAAAAATCTCACCTGAACAACAACATGAGACAAGGAAGGTGCCAACAGTTCTAGCCATTTCTAACAGAAAATAGCCATTCCTTGTCATCTATTCATTTGCCCAACAGAAGGTCAAAAATGCACCAAATCTCCTCACACAATATTTATGAGCAAGACAATCCACCCATATTTTAAAGCTCTTTTCTTCCTTGATTCATCTGGCACAAAATGTGGCTGTATTTTACAGTATCCTCTGGAAAAAATAAAAGTATAGAATACAATAAAAATGTTTCCTTTTTCTTATTTCTCAAAGTATACCTTTATTCCCAATATTTAGTAACTCTTCTGTTATTAACACCACAGTTCTACCCACTCCATCTTCCCATTTTCCGTTCTCAGAAGAATGCTACTGCTTGTCATTCTACAGTTTATAGAACTAATCCTGCAGTATCAAAATGCCTGAGAAGGCTAACTATTTAACTGGAAAATTATATATGAGGCACATCTTTAAAAAAAAAAAAAAAGTTCTTTTTAGAAATTTGTCAGACAATAGGCATCACTAAGCAGAAAGACTGCTGAGACCCTCAGTATTACCTCATAAAAACAAGTTAAATCCAACCAGAAGGCATACTAAAGCAACAAAATAAAGTTAGCACAACATGACTATATATGCACGTGCACTTACGAAGATAAAAGTCATAGACTTATTCATTTTAGACAAGAAGTTGCAATTATTGTGATTTTATAATCTTTACACTTCGTACACTTCAAACACGAAACGGGCAACAGGGTAAAAAAATCTAAAAATGGGTAAATAGAAAATGCATAATATTTATGAGGAAAGGAATAAAACGTTACAAATACATTTTTTTCATGCAATATCAGAAGTGGACTGCTACTAGAGTGATTTTTTTTTTAAAGAATGTGATACTAGATATTCTGTTAGGAGCAGTGCCACATTGAATTTGTACTCTTGCATTTTTGGTACCTAGGTGTGTAACATACTTACCAGCAAAGAAGCTCTGCTTCTTGGAGAAGAAAAGGTAGACAATGGCACTAAGACAGAAAAGGCTATAAAAAGATTCAAGACTCCTGCAGAGGCAGAAGCGCAAACATCAACTCCTTTTGTAATTTCACAAAGTGAAACTAGAAAGGCATTAGAAGAGAAAAAGAAAAAAAAACCTTCTTAAGAGTCTTAATCAAACTCTTACATTTTAACAGCATTAATGCTAAGTATGCAAACGTTCATCCTACTAATCATTACGGTATCAAGAGCTAATTTTCCTCCTTTTAAGAGCTTATATGTCACATCACACCCCTTGGGCCTTCCAGAGATGTATTTAAATGTCTAACAGGGGGAAAAGAAAAGCATTCCAGACAGCCAGGTGTTACTGATTCACTCATTAAAACTTCACTTATAAAATATCCCACACAATGGTAAAACATTTCAGTCATTAGCTGATCATAAATAGATTAAGATGACATTCTAAATCATTATGACTATATGTGTACAAAATTTACATCTCTCATCACATTATCCCAGGTGTTGGTAATTCTGATTATCTGAAGTTAAAGATGAAGTGCATGTATTATTTGTTCTAAGAACTTAAGGAAAAGAAAGACAAAGCCAGATGTAGCAAACGTTACATTAATTCAGAGATAGAGGAGAACCAGATTTATTTGTAATGATGCTCATTCATTTACTGCTAGATCACTGAAAATGAAGTCTTGTTTCCTTTTATTGTAACCTTTAAGTAAGCTTTACCATTTTACATAATGAATGTGAAATAGTAAAAGAAATCAAAGATTTTTAAATCTTAGATTTCTTAAGATCCTGTTTTCCAAATAAGGAAAATATTTAATGAATATCCAGTACTGCACATTTAGATATCAACTTCAATAACCAAAGATACAGATGGACTTTTCAAATTATATTATTCTCTCTCTTTCTAATGATACGCTATTTACACAAATTTAGTTGCCTATGTGCATTAAAATAATTTCTGTGCTTTTTTTTCTTTATCCACACTGTCAAACAAGATCGGAATTTTATCATTAAGACATATTTCAATTCAATTCACCTCCCCCGCCAGCTTTGGCATATGATCAAATTTCTGAGTTAATAAATTACGGAGCACCAGCAGTATTCCCATAACTGCCAGTGGGCAAGTTCTTAACTCACAGTCAGTGTGAAGAAATTCAAGTTAACTTAATCTAGAATGGAAGACAGCTGATCCAAAACAAATTATGTTGCATTTATTACAAGCTAAAAGTTTAAGTTTGTACTAGACAGTCACTGTCAGGCTAGAGATGTACAGTAATGCTCTGTGCTAAGAAAAATGCAATTTCAGAATTGGATTAAGCCAGTTAAGATGCATTGCAAACAAGAAAAAAGGCTTTCGTGCCCTCCCAGTCATGTCTGAAATGCATTTCCACTCTCTCCCATGAGCTGGCACTTGCACACAGTATGTTGGATGACCCCTCTGACCCATCTGAAAGTTTCCAAGAAAGGTGTTACATAAATAAGATGGTTAATCTTCCACTGACATGCTGCACTGTCATCAGCCAAAAACATGGGTAGAGAAGAGGACCTTTCCTTTCACTGGCGACGTTGTCTTAGAGTACACAAGGTAAACCAGCATCAGCTTGAAGGAAGGACAGGAAAGGCACAACACAGCAGTGTCTTGTCTAGTGGTAGGCCCACTGATGACTGGATATAGAACCATGAGTCTTACACTCTACTCCTGACATTCGCACTGACCTTGCACTCACTGTTTCAGTTCTCTGAATGTCTGTTCCCCATTCCAGCATTAGTCAGTCTGTTCTTCTGAATTCTAAGTTCTGTGCACTTTGTGTATACACACTATCTACACACACAGCATGCAAACATATTTTTTAATAGGGACACAGTCTCCAGGTGTACAAAAAGCAAGCAACAAATCCTTCTGATTCACCCTATTTCTAGGCACAGCTTTTTCCCAGCATTTTTCTTTTTCTTCTTTTTGTTTAATTTTAGGAGTGAAGTGCTGCAAGTTTTGCCACTGACTCAAATAGTAACAGATTTCATTCTTCAGTGTTTTTAATGTTCAAGATTATGTCAACTATGTCAAATGTTGTCACTAAAGTTAATAACTCATGAACAACTCTACAGTAATACATCAGTCAAGATCAAAGGTCCCAGAAGACTGGAGACTTGCCAATGTGACACCCATCAACAAGAAGGGCCGTAAGGAGGGGGGAACTACAGGCCTGTCAGCCTGACCTCGGTACCGGGGAAGATTATGGAACAGCTCATCTTGAGTGTGCTCACTCGGCATGTACAGGACAACCAGGGGATCAAGCCCAGCCAGCATGGGTTCCTGAAAGAAAGGTCCTGCTTGACCAATCTGATCTCCTTCTGTGACCAGGTGACCCGCCTAGTGAATGAGGGAAAGGCCGTGGATGTCATCTACTTGGACTTCAGCAAGGCCTTCGACACTGCGTTCCACAGCATTCTCCCAGAAAAGCTAGTGGCTCATGGCTTAGGCAGGAACACCCTTTGCTGGATAAAAAACTGTTTGGATGGCAGAGCCCAGAGAGTCACAGGCTGGGCGAAGAATGGACAGAGAGCAGCTCTGAGGAGAAGGACTTGGGGGTATTGGTGGATGAGAAGCTCAACATGAGCCAGCAGTGTG
>VZTO01025217.1:1339-12154 GCA_013400615.1 Syrrhaptes paradoxus | reverse complement strand
TGGAGGTGTTCAAGGCCAGGCTGGATGAGGCTTTGAGCGACCTGGTCTAGTGGAGGGTATCCCTGCCCATGGCAGGGGGGTTGGAACTTGATGATCTTTAAGGTCCTTTCCAACCTAAACCATTCTATGATTCTATGATGTTTCCGATGTCCAAGCAAATAATTTCATAGTTGTTAAGCAATCTGTACAAAGGCTCAGCATGAGGACCATGTACTACAAAAAATTGTTTTGGGCTTTTGTTTGAGAGTTTAAATAATGCTCAGGTCTTGTGCTGGAGTGATTTTCACAGAAACAAGAAACATAAAACTTCCTAAGTTATCATATTTCTGAAAAGTGGAAAGGCAAGGGAAAAGTACTATGTTCTTTTTACAACGGACACAAAAAAGAACCCCAAATAACACATGGTCCTCCATCTCTTTGTGCTAATAATATGTAAAACATTGTTTTGGGTCGTTCGATATATTTTTCAGCTACAGATTTAGATGCTAAACATGTCTTAAGTGTGTGTACAAGAATATTGTACAAAAAATAGATTACATTACACCGTTCTGAAATTTTGGCATTCAATTAGACTACAATACATCTGGAGATACTCCACTGAATTTGCTCCAGTTTTGCACTGAATGACAAAGAACCAAGATTTGTGTTATTTACTTGCCTCCAATATTACAACATAATGTGCAGTGCTGATGAGACACATTTGGGACTGTATAACATGATACTCATGTTCTGGGATAACATTAATGAAGCTAATTTTAATTATTCTTTTTCTGTTTTTAAAAAAATGTGTGCATGTGCATACACATAATCTGCATGCTCTGGTTGTTTGCATCAGTTTTCAAATCAGGGCAAAAACTTTTACAGCTGACATCCAAACCACTTGAGCATAATTCATAATGGAAATGCTGACACCAAGTTAACTGTGGTGGCATGAACAATGTTCATATAAGACAAGAAGCAAAGGTTCCTCAAAATAAACTACATGAAGTTCAAAGCTCAAATTAAAAGCATAAGAACCTGAAATGATTTTATTGATGACTATTTTCTGTGAAGTCAAAGAATTCGGAGTGGGAGATTTTGAGAGTCATGACTTTTTAAAGTTTTCTTTGGAAAATTCAAATTCTGTAGAGTGTCTAACCTAGCAGCTCTTATTTGTATTTGCAAAACCTATATGCCTTCTTTGTAGCATGCGTGGTGGCTATTGGTATGCACAGACACATTCTAACATTGTCCCCCACAACAAAAGCCATCATTCTGGCAAAAGGAGACAGGAAAATCTAACACTCTCCTACCATGACCAAGATGGTAAGAGCTGCTGCCGTTGCCAAATACGATACACAAAACATTTAATTTATAATAGTTAGAACCTGGCCCTTGACCAACCCCAAAGAACTATGTTTTATTTCACTTGCTCTTGAATATGTCTCTTTCAGAGATAAATGACTGTGCTGTTTGCCAGTTCTCTCCTCTGTTTGGCGTTTTGTTTAGCTCTGCTTGTGACAAGCCAAGAGTTGATGCATCTGCTTGAATGTGTAATATACATCTTTGGTCAACTTAGCTTTTTTCCTTGACAATATTATGTCAAACAATCACATCACAACTGGCTCTGATCTCTTTGTTGTTAGCTAATAAATTAAAGAGTATTTATTATCTGCAATCCTTTTTTCCCTTTTAATGGTGACACATTTGTGGTGAATTACAGGGCAGCTTTATAAACTAGGCTGTGGGCCAGTATCAGCCCCTGCGTTCATGTGAATGTTCCCTCTCCCACTTGGCCTCCCAGCCTGGTGGTAAATCAAGGCAGCTGTCACAGCACACTAAGTTAGTGTGCGTCATTGGGGAGAGCAGGAAGCGTTGGGGGTATAATTCTGTCCATCAAACTAATATGTTATATCAGTAGCTTTGTAATCTTCTGCTATAACTTATGGGAAGTGACACCTAAGAATTCACTTTGAAAGCAATGTGTTCCTCAGACTTTAAGCCAAAACAGACCCAATCTGCAGTAAGAGTTCCTCTGTTTATATGAGCGGATTTGTAGCAGCTAGCCTCCCCATCGCTATCAATGCTGCAGTATTTTACACATTCCACTGCAAGCCTCTCTCTGTTTACAGTCTTTGCAGCAGAATTTGTAAACTTTTAAAACATTATTTCTTCCCTTCTCCTGTTTTTACCCTTGCTTTAACCTCCAGTAGCAGGATAGATAAATATACTCCTTGAATGTTATCATGACAAAGTGAACTCCTGACAGATAGCAATGAATGGGCGACCTATTTCCCTTGTCCATACCCCCTTCAACCTTTGCCTTGACAAATGTGGGAAATAGCCACATAGGACAGGAGAAGAATACACACAGCACTATGACAGGAATGTCAGCTTTTTTGTTAAATGTTCACATGATACTGAAAGAAATGAGTGAATATAACCTCAAATAGGAAGCGTGTTTTCTAAACAGCTTTACAGAGATCCAGTTCACACTGTATCTCCCCTAAAAGGATGGCTTATTTTCAGTGACTATTTTTAACGCTTTTTGAAGACCAACAAAAGAGGAACTTGGACTCAATTAAGGGTTTTTGTGAGGTGTGATTTGATCTGAAAGAAGCCTACGGGGTATCTTCAAAGAGTCTAAACCAGACAAGCATGTCCCACAACCCTAACATGCTGAAATCAAAGATGCATGCTAAAGACATCAAATATCTGCACACTCTGTGCCAAACTATTTTGCAGAAGATTTCATATTAAACACCACAGAAGTTTGCTTTGATAATCTTTGTAACCAATAGTAAATGCAAAAAAGGCACTACAAAACAGTACTCTTTCCATCCTTAAATCTAATTCCAGAGGCTATTGCAATATAGAAAACACTTTTTGGGAAAATCTAACTTCATTTAATCTGAACACACAGTACTATCATCATCTCATGAAACTTTGATCCAGCTTTTATCAATGAAGACTGTTTCCAGAAGATTTTAAAACATGTTCAGGACAGCTAGAAATACTTCTGATTCCACTAATCTGTGCAATATAAAAATACCATTTTAACTTTCATTTCAATGTCAACTTGAAAATCAGGAAGGATATTTCACAAAATCACATGGCATACCACACTGCCTAAAACCTTAAGAAATCTTGTGTTTAGTGGTATCAGTCTTGCTCACATGCCTTAAATTTTGAAAAAGTATATGTCAGACTTGGTTAAATATTAGTAAAAATGAAACATTTTATCTTGAAAGTAATCTTCTTAGAAACCACTTTTCTTTCATCTGTTCATCCCAGATAATTAGAGCAGCACTGATTTTGTGTACTTCCTCTTTAATAACATTTCAAAACTATATTTCAAAGCTTTCTTCTGGTTGTAACCACCATGATCTGAACAAAACTATCTAGTTTAAAAAAAGCCCAATTAAATCCACAGTCAATGGGATCTAAAAATAAAAAAGATTCATTATCACATGAGGTGTAGGAAATTGTAATTAGCATGTTTGCACCAATCATCTGACCATACGCCTGTGCAGTTGATGGCAAGACAATAGGGTCTTCCAGTGCTATGCTTTTCATATGCTAGTCAGCTGGTCCCTGTCTTGTACTCTTGCCTGGTGCACTTCCATCTCACTTTTTTTTAAGGTAAAAGGCCCCTCGCACGCACAACCCCACATCCCAGAGTGCCCCCCAAAATTTCTAATTCACTATTTATCTGTGAATTCCAGGGCAAGACTGCAACAAAATTTCCCCTATTTAGAAGACTTCTGCACTGGTGGCAATTTTGCTAGAAATCGTGTCCATGATGCCTTCTACCACAACTCTCCTTTACATGGCACATTCAACACATAGGTGTATACCAGTATTAAGATGCCATTTATTAGGTCTTGTTCTGTGCTACAAAGCTCTCAATATTCAACATCACATGGTTATTTTCAGCTGGGAAATGGACTTGTAGCTGTAATACATTGGCCATAACCAACCATTCCCTCAATAAAATATACAGCGACTTAACAGAGCCTGAAGAAACGAAGTCTTGTACTTGATGGTTTCTCTGCAGAAGCAGATAAAAATGTAGTACTTTTAGCCCCTCTCCCAGGAATAAATCTCTCATAAAGACATTCTACAAACACCTCTTCTTAAGATAGACCATGAAAGCCCAGATCCTGCAAACAAAAGGCCTTAAGAAAAAAGTGAAAATATTTCTGAACTCTTGACTGATCAAGAACAACTCCCTACAAAAAGAAAGCTAATAGTTAGAATTTGCAAACTATTCTCAAAGATTCAATAGACTCTTTCCTTCTTCCCTCTACACCAACTCAGCCTTCTCTGAACAATCCGGGAAGAGAGAGGGGAGAATCCATCTCACTGTAAAATTATTTGATGAAATAGTGTAAAAAACTGAATCAAGCATTTGTGATATTTTTCACAGTCAAAGGTATTTTTTCCCACCTGTGACTGCTGACTAAGGTGTTTGTTCTGAATACTTCAAGTGCAGCCCTGCCAGTCTAGCCATTAACACATTCATTGTTCCCCACTGCTGGATAATAACTATATTTCTCAAGTCACCTACAAAAATCATAGCGGTTGCACCAGGTTGGTCACCTGAGGTTTGGCAACGAAACAGCTTGCTCCTGTTTTCATGAGTACTCATGTAAAGCCATATAAAAATTCATCCAGAGTTCAAAGTATATCAGAGAGACAGACTGTCAGTACACAAAGCTAACATTTGGACTGAATCATCCATCACTAGCTAAGCACTCAGAAACCAAGTAAAGCACATTTATACACACAGGGCAGAGTCCTGTGCCTTCCCCACTACATGACCCCCTAAAACAAAATGTCACTCTATTCATCAGAAAGTTGCTGGCTTTTTTCTTCCACTATGCATACACTTTAACCAGAATTTTTAAAGAGCGTAGGGGAGATGAGCAGTCAAATTTCACTGAAAATGAGCACAAAGTGTACAGCTTATCCACTCAGCCTCTTTTTTAATTCCTTGCTTTCACTTTTCTTTGGGACATTCACAAATGAACACCAAACAAAAGAGAGTATTTTCAAGCTAATTAAATACATCAAATAAGTGTAAAACTATGTCTGACACCAACATGCATAAATCTGATCAAGCATTTCAGAAATCAAACATTAATATGGTTCCATCTGATGCAGACTCCAAAATCATATTCCTGGAACAAGCCCTTTGACCATGCAGACTTGGTCACACAGGCTATACTTGAAAGGATTTGTCCAGCTTTCTGTATTAAACAAGTCTTAAAATTCTGCAGTCTAAGGTGATAACATGCTAAACTTTATCACAGGAAACATTAAAAATTTCAGTTACATGTAAGGCACTTGGCTTTTCTAACTTAGTGCTCATTGCCTTTTCTTGTCCTTTATTAAGAAAGAGGAGAAACAAAAGAAACAAATAAAGTAACATCTACTTATATTTTCTAGCAGTAATGTAGGACTACTATCTGTTTTTTGAGACAGTAGCAAGAATGTTAATTAAAAGCTAACTTCAAAGCATCTTATATGTGTCCTCCTAGAGAAACAAATTTTTGCTTTTTTTCCCCCAATACAAACAAAAAATTAACACCTGAGCCAAATTTTTACTACATTTTGGATAGTTAGTTAACAATGTCAGTTCCTCTAACTATCATATATATTTAATAAATCTGAAGTTAATAATACTCAATTATGAAAGACATTGTAAAACAAACATTCAGAGAAAAATATTGTATCAAGTGATTTTTAAAAAATCTCACATAATTAAATATGTTTTCATTTTACAGCCTTCTTTAACAGCTCTGTCACAATGATACTAAGTTAAAGAAGAATTTGTCAATAAAAATTTCTGCAGCAGTCCTAATGTTTGAATTAGATAGGAAAATTTATACTTCAAATTCACTATAAGAGATGACAATGTTCAGCAACACCAGTGAATAATTTTCAGGACACATTTCACTATAATTTTCTAAATGTAAATGGTTTTCTTTCTACTATTCACCAGGCTGAATAAATAATTTACTTATCCTATATTGATTAAGATTATTCTCTCTTTAGCTCTTTGCGTAGGCATTTAGTGACTTTATTTTCCAAATAAATTAGAAGCTCTGCTGGGTCCAGTTTCTGTTTCTTCTCCATTTTAAGTGAGAAGAAAAAAAAATCTTGAATTATTTCTCTGTTGTAAATGATTGTCTTTTTTTGCATTTAAACCCATCTTGTTTCAATCTTACACACACTTTGAGACTGTAATATAAATGACAACCTCCTTTCCTTAATATAAACAGAAAGTATTAGAAAGAACAAACATCAGCTGAGCTAATCCTTCACTCTGCACTTCTTTTGTAGCCTGAGTGATCCTAAACTAGGCTTTCTGATTTGTAAAAAAGCATAGCAGACTCAGCAGGACTAACAGTGCATACTGGATCACAACACCATAGAGAGTTTTCGGATGTTGATCAGTTCTGCTCCACACTTTTGTGCAAATTTCAGTCCTAGAAAAGCAAAACACAATCTCCTTGTTCCACCCCAGCCAGCCAGACAACAGGCTTACAAGACGGTTTGTTTGAAAAAGCACTCCCCAGTTAGGTGTGGAATGAAGACTGTTCAAATACCATTCGTTTTGGAGATGAGGGCCATTTTCTTCCACATTATCTCCAAATCTCATCACTGTAAGAAAAGGCATACAAATATAAACAGAGCTACAGGTTGCACTTGTAAACAGACTGTTTCTCTGGAAGTGTTTAATTAAGACACTGCCATTTTTTAGTTTTCTGAATCTTTACTGTTGTTTTTAACGGGACATAAGCAGTCACGACCTTTTGTGTCTGATGTCAGAAAAATGAAAAGGCCCAGCAATAACTGAGTTTACATTGGCTTCATTTTCCAGTCCAGAATTAAATACACACTATATCCAGCGCACCATACATTCTTCAGGGCTTAAGATGCGATTCAAGCCCTCCTTGTGTGAAGAAAACAGATAACAGCTGGGAAAAAGTGGAGTAGTTCCAACAGGGACTTCTGCTTCCTCATAGAGCCCTGTTCAATGAATTACAATTATAATCTCTGTGGTTGTCAAACAACTACTTACTTTAAAAACACCAGCTGTACTATGCTGTCTTTTCTTCTTTTCTTGTTGCACGACTTATCAAACAACTAAAATATTGTATACTCTTCAGTGAAAGGCTGGCCTGGAAACTTTGAAGAAGATTAGAAGAAAACAAAACAAGTCACCTTGTAGTTGCTCTATACACACTAACTGAAACGATCTAATTCTTCCATGCTTAGTGTTCTGCAACTGAACAAAATGGTCTGCATTTAGGAGGATTTAAGTACCCATTTGATGTCTTCTGGGATTGCATGGATTTATCTACACAAGTATATAATTGTCAAATCTATCCAAGATTTGATTGTCATGACAGCTTTTCACATGCCAGCTATGTGCCAGTTTTCATAAAGTTCTCTAAAGAATGCCTGGGTTTTTTCCCCCTTGTTTAATGTCTCCAGAGTATATAACCTAACAATAAAGGAACTAAATCCAAAGGAATAGCAGAAAGTTGAATAAAGCAATAACAATAATTACTTTTTTTTTCAGGTTCAATCCTATATTACAAATAGCAGAAAAACTTGGAGTCTTCATTTATAACTTAACACAGTATTCCTAAGAGTAAAAATAATGTAACATGAAAATTACTGCTCCATTGCAACTGGGATCCTTATTACAAGCACTGCTAGTACCAGCTATGTGGAAAAAGACAAATGCTAGAATGAAAATTAAAATTTCTGTGGAAGGTGCTCCACCAACATTGTTACATTTTTTTGAAAACTAAAGCCCTCATCAGTTCATATGGAACAGTATTTAATACAATTATTCCCTGGGTTTGGCTTCTTAGATAAAACCTTGAGCTGTTTCCATACAAATTTGATCTGAAACCCAAGTTTTTCCCCTCAGTAGCACTGGGGTCTGTGAATTGCCTACAAGTGGCTATTTTGCTTCTTTGAGACCCATTCAAAACTCACCCTGTGTGCTGGGCTTCAGAATGCACATTTTTCACAGGGAAAACAAAGCACGTTTTACTCTCCTAAAGGAACAAAATCTAAATAGGATGACACAATCTCTACCAACCTACATTTGTTTCCTCAAATGTATTTCTAACATGTAAGCTTTAAATGCTATTTTTCTACATTTCTCTACTTTGCCTTCAACTTCATTCTTGGATGATTCCCTCTTCATTTTTCATCCCACCTTTTTTTTAACACCTCCCTTTGCAATATTACAGAAAGCAAGCAGGTGACAAGAGTTGTTTGAGAAAGACAACTTACTTTTCAGCATAGTCAAATTGACAGCCCTGAGGCAGAGTGCTCGTGAAAACCAATAATACTAAAACCTGCCAACAGATTTATACAAAGCATTAAAAAATTATGTTTTCCCAACAGAGTTTAAAAAAATTGACTTTGTTTTGGAAACACAAATCATATTTTGGGAGTGATTTAATAATCACTTTTGATTAAAGTCTGCTGCATCCCATATCCCATCAAGTCAGTCAAGATCAAAAGGCTCTCTTCACTTCCTGTACAAGGCTTAAACCAGCAGACCCTTTCTGTGGAAACTCTGTATGAACATGTTCAGAGTCTCTCTGAGACTATTTTGAGCCATTATTAATCCTTCCCAAGTCATTTCTATGATGAACACTTAAACTTTACACATTCCCACCCACTCATCTGACAGTGGCAGCATTTTGTGTAAAGAACCTGTAGCTCAAGCATTTGTCCAGTTTGTTATTTTTGAACCTCAGGATTTCTATATTTCTTCTAAATGCCTTTTTAGTAATCCAATAGTTTATATAAATTAATCTATTTCACATCTCACCTTCCAAGAAAGAAATTCCATCAAGCAGAATGAAAATAATCCAAAGATATTTTTCAGTACTGAAATACTTGAGTAACTTTTGGACTTTTTTGGTGGCAATATGACTGTGGACCCATCGGCTTTGCTACCTGTGAAGACTATCATGTGTCTGAGCACAGATCACACAGCTAACAGAGCAGCACAACAGTAATTGCACAGCCCAGTGGGAGCTCTTTCTAACCAAAGGGCGAGAGCTTTTCACTTCCCATTATAAATATTATAAGGATTTCAAGTCTCAGCTGAGCACAGAAATGTTTTGTGGTCATTTGGAAACAGATTCTGATAGGTGCTTAGCCAGCACTGATCTCAAGATTCTTCAAGACTCAGCATCTATCAGGATGAAAGCATTTTTGCACAACTTGAGGGTTCACAATCTGGCAGTCTGTAGCTGAAGCAAATCCAGAAGATGCCAAGTCTTGAAGCATTATGGCCACAGAAGGTAAGAACTGTGTTTCTCTACGCATAATCTGACAATAGAGTGGAAATTTTGCATTCAGTTTTCATGAAACCACAGAGCAAGAGTGTGACCTATTCCGGTTCTGAAAAAAATGTCCGGTTTTATAGTCTCTGTAATATCATTTAGCTTTTTGCTATGATGTCGTTGCCATTTGAAACTAAAATGCCTGCTGCTAGAAGGATGTTTACATTGCAGCTGCAAGTTCTGTCAATATCTCTTCCCATCCTAGATTTAAATACTATTAAAATATTCACCTGTTCTTGTTCACACTAGATTCACATTGCATCTGTACTCACAACTACAAATGGCTCAAAGAAGAGCCTCCCCACGTTAAACTTATGCTGGAACTTAACAGACAAAACTTCATAGAGCTCTACCCAATTTTGACTAGCTTCATGAAATAATATACACTGTTAGAAAGAGGGGGGGAGGGAGGAGAACAAAAGAAGAAGGGGAGGAGAAGGGAGGTAGATCTACATTTTGAAATGCTTCATCCTATCCCACTTCAGCTTCTGTTGTTTCCTTCCATGCTTCCACGAAAATTAAAAAATCAAATGCTCCATAAGATGGTCCTTCGATTCCCACAAAAGTCTTACTCTGACTTCTGTTAAATAGAATTATGCAAAAGAGTTATCAGTCTCAGCAAATGAAGAAGCCTAATACCACCTTCTTGAATTGTTTGGTTAGCACATCATTAAAATTAAAGTTGGAAATCATCCCATGTTAAAATTGAAAGCACATATCACACTTCTATTTTGTTACAATAATGCTTTTTAGAGTTTTCAGTAGAAATTGGCATATGTATAGAGCATAATATTGCAATTTAACCAACAAATATAGAGCCATTTTAATCTCTGAAGGAGACAGTAAACAGTGTAGGCAGGGGTTCTACTTAACCCACACACTCTGCTAATACATTTTAGATAACAGGCCACTGCATTTAAATAAAGTCCAGATTCAATTTAATAGTATTTGTTACAAAGCTTTATCTAATTACATTAGTCAATCTTTATTACTAGCCTCACAAGTGCAGAGAACCCTATTATAATCCTTCTTTCTAATGATCTCTTCCCTATCATAGTAATAACACTCAGCTATAAATTAATCGTCTGTTTGCAATCATGGGCAAACATCAACTCAATTAACAATTGATAAATAAACAGTTGACTGGAGGCTATTTCTGTTACAAATGCAAGTACTGAAGGATTCAGCTCAGCTTCGCTATTTAACTCAAAAGAGCATTTCTGTGTATTCAGAGATTTCTGTTCTGCACAGTTTAAAGGAAACACGTTACATGAGCTGAGCAAGTTTCCCACTGTAATGGTGCCACGCATCTTTTGTAATGGTGCCACGCATCTTTTGTGCTGCTAAGTGTGGGGGAGGATATTGCCTGTCTTTTCCAGGGATTGCTTTGTTCCTCTCAGACTAAACACAAGGTGAAGTTAACATATAGCACTGTTTGTTTCTCTTT
>VZTO01025216.1:0-23289 GCA_013400615.1 Syrrhaptes paradoxus | reverse complement strand
AAATGTCGATTTTTCATGAATATTATATTATGAAAATTAATTCCTTGGGTTATTTTGTTGTTATACAATTTGCCTTGTGTATCAATTTTACCTTAAAACATTAGGAAGTCATTCAAATGCAAGACAGAACCTTAAGGCCTCCGGAGGAATAATTTCTTAAGAATTTATCTTTGCAGAATTATAAGATGTGCTTTTTCAGACAGCACTAAACCCACAGCTGTCATGTAAATACATGCTTCAGGAAAATTTGAAGGCCAGTAGTGCTATCAGTCAAAGGACTTATAAGTCTCAAGTAGCCCATATAAAGATCAATTAGTATAGGAAAAAGGATTAGTGAAGAAGATCTGAAGCATAAGAAACTTAGGAACTGAGCTGGGGAAATGTACTGTGATTGTGTTGTCCACAGCCCAGCTCAAAACTAAGCTTATTCTTAATGCAGAACAGGTTGACTGATGCTGGAATACTGCCTCAGTAAAACATCTCTACATTCTGAAAGAGAGCGTAATTATGCTTCCCTGGTGTATTTCTTCATTTATAGGCTGTCTGAATTGAAAAGGTAGATGTTTTATTCTGGGAATTGACTGCAAGGGTGATTGCTTTCAGGTGAAACACTTAATAAATTAAAATTTAGGGAGCAAGATAACCTTACTTAGGGAGAAGAGCTGAAATAAGTAAATGTGGGGAAAAAAAAAAGCCTGGTAGTTTGTGTTACATTTCTGTGCCTAATTACATAATTAGAAGGTGGGGACTAGAGTGCCTAATATTGATTAGTTTCTGAAAACATCTTCGCTGAGAGCAAGGACACAAATAGGAACAGAAAACATTTTGGTGTGCAGTTTATAATGGTCACCTTTAAGAGCTTAATGGTTGCTTTAGATACAAAACAGTGTTGTCTCTGAATTTGCAGTGCTCTTTAGAGATTAGTGCAAATACAGAATTAACATTATTTACATATCCACTCAAAATGAAAAGCTTTTGAGGATGATCATTGGTGGAACAGTTGCAGTCAGCAGATGACAGCTCTCCTCAAAATTTATTTCTATGTGGTTATAGCTCAAGAAAGTTTTTTCCCCCTTTAATTTACAGTAATACAACCATTTTTTTTCTTAAAATATGTCCACCTAATATTAGATTTTTCTTATCAGAATTTCTCAGTTCCACAGTCCGCCCTCCCCCCTAAATTCTCCTGTTATATACTAAGTGAACAATAGCAACTTTTTTTTTTTTCAAGATAGGTGACAATTCATCATTGATTGTCAAGATAAAAAATCTGACCAATAGTTACTCCTTCTCTTGAATTAATGACAGGAATAGTTCCCATGGTTTTACAGGAACTCCACCCTGGAAATGCAACAGCCCAAGAGGTGAAAGGAAGAATGGAACAACTTCTAGATTATGTCCCACAGCTTAATCATAGTTTAATTAAGGTTACAAGGGGCACCTGGAGACTGTCTAGTTCAATTCCCCACTCAAAGCAGGGACAAATTTGGACTGAGAGATGAATTTTTAAAGTTTGATAGAACTTTAAAGATATAAAAGCTCACCATTTTTTAACAGACAAAATAGAATGCATTCTATAGTTTTCTCCAGAATTAATACGGCTTTGCTCTGCTGCCTTTCACATCTTTCACTGGTCACTCCTAGAATCTTTCCTTAATATTGACACGTGACAATATGCATTTACCAATGTTAATACGATGAGTTTAAAAAGATGGTTTCTTGAACATTTTTTCTCCATGTCTTTTATCGTTTGCAGTCAAAAAAAAAAGAAATTTCCTTTGATTTAAACTTCAAAATTTCATTGTCTTTCCACTTCAGTACACTTTCAATATGAGTCTTAAGAATAATTCAACATTTGTTGCCCATAAACCTCTCTCCATTAAAAACTGATATCAAAATTCAATTAAAATGAGGACAATACTGAAAATGTTTCACTGGAGACTCAATCAGTTTTTGTTTTGTGTGTACAAGTGGGATCACACAGAACAGCTAATAACACTTCTGGCACTTGTACAAGATGTGGATCATATTCCTTGTGATAAGCTGAATAAAAATTTACCTCGGACACTTTGTATCTCAGATATAAATACTTTCTGTAAATGACTAGCAACATATGGTTGATGACCTATTACTTGGCTACCATTGCAAAAACTAACTAAAATATATTTGTGAATAATTTTAAATATATGAAGGAAAATTGAAATAATGCAATAATCATATATAAAGTTTCTTTTTCCTCAGAGAAGATCAATAAAATGTTCCTGTAATTTCAGGTAAATGGTACTCTTGGAATGATTTTGGATGACAGCATAAGAATTTGAAATATGTCTTCATAGATGAAAGAATGGTCTGGTGGAACTTGATTGCATTTGTAACATGGAAACTTGATTGACAGAGGGGCAGTCAAATCAGTGTAAAAAACTGCAGACCTATAAGAAAAGCACGTAGCTGTAGAGCAGATCTGAGAAGGAATAAAGATCAGCCATGTGACACTGCTGCAAGCCAAAAAAAGGCAAGCATTATTCTCAGATGTATCTTATCGGCCAGACAGCCCAGACAAAGAAATGAGAGATAACTTTTTATGTATATATAATTATATATGTTTTTAGGTAGTTTATATCAGTATCAATATAAGGACCTCAACTTGAGCAGTCTACCACCCATTAGGCCTTTATGAAAGCTGTGGATAAACTGAAGAATTCTGGCAGAGGAGAAGCATGAATTACATGGAATTTGGAAAAATAAAGATTGACATTGTTGGCATTATTCAAAGCAAAAAAAGGGACTCAATATAGGTCTTTAGATGTTTAGAAGTTTGTGTAAAAAAAATGCAATTATCGTTTTCTTCATAATCTTCATTGAGAGTAAGACAAAGTGTTAATTTCCATGACCGAAAAAAAAATTCCAACATTCAGGATAGCTAAGCATTGCAATAGATTAGCTAAGGAGGCAACGTCTTCCTGCTCAAGACAAAAGAACAAATCAGTTAAATCACTGGTCAAGTACACTTGCTCCTGTATATGGGCAGAGATGGACTAAATGTCTTCTTTTAATCTTTCCGAAGCCTTGTTGTGGACACCCTGTCTCATATCAGCCTACAACACTCCCACAGCTCTCCTAAAGCAGAATCCTGTGATAGAACTGGAGAGAAGAGGTTGCCTTATAGACAGCAGTCTTCCTGTATGTCCCTTCAGTTTTCTCACTCTTCAGTAACCACGGAGCTTTGCAACATGTGAACTCTTCCAGGAGTCTGTCTGGTCTGTCAGGATTTGCATCTCCTTTCTCATGTCATGCCGTCTGACTGAATTTGGCTTTAGCAATATTCAAAGTAATTTACCATGGCTGTCTGACTTTCCTTTATCACAGTTGATCTTCAGTATATAATTTTGCAAATTATCATTAAAATGATTTGTCATTCTCCTAAGTACTTCTTTAAAAGCTATTTTGTTTAAGGTTTCATTAGAGGCTACTAGTGCAAGATAGTAGGATCATTTTAAGTTCACAGCATTCCTATGAGACAGAGACCCAATTAAACCTGGTTCTCTATATGTTAAATTAGAACATCTTGAATCCCCTAATCAATTATTTAAATTATAACCTCGTGTCCTCTGTTGCTTCTATTTACTTCTGTTCAGTTGTTTTTCTTACCCTATTGTTTCATTCTGTTACCAAGTGCTGTGTGACATTTCCCACACGTTTGCTCGCAGTGTTTAAAGTTCATTATTGACTATGCATAATCAGTGTATGTTTGTTCTCTTTGCCTCTGTTTCTGTCATTATTGCATTTTAAATTACATAAACAAGAACTCAACATAGACAAGCTAAGGCTTTAGGAGAATACATCATCCTGGAAAAAAGTCAGTGTATACTGTTTCCTCAAAGAAAAGGAAACAGGCTGGAGCCTTTGCTAAAGACAACATTTTTCTTTCAGATCTACGTGGTTGATCTTAACTCCATTACCCTGCTCACCTTACGTGCACAGATCTCTGAGCGTGAAAGATATACAGAACAGACTATCAAAGGTGAGATCTGCTTGGTAGGAGCTGAAAGAAAAGCATTGCTTTAAACTGACTGTCCAAGGCTTCAAGATCTGAATGTAAAATAAAGCTCCATTTTAAGAAAGCTAGGAAAACATTTCCCACTTATTTCTTAGCAGAATTGGTCATTGACACATTCTTGTCTTGTGAAGAAGTGGCAAATTCTTCAATATTCCTGAAGAGCATATAGGCTTTTTGTTTTCATACACTCGGGTTGTGCCCCCCAGAGCTAAATGGACCAGCTGCAAAGCTTTGCTATCAGTGCTGTTTCTTAATTTTAGACTAAACAAATGAGACAAAGCAATGCCAACAATAACCAAATGCTATTTCTAGTTATTACCGCGTCTCAAAAAATACAAATGGTAGATTCATCATAAAGAATCATCACAGTAACTTCAATCTCACGTATAAGATTAAAAAGTCCTGTTGCTGTAGCACCACCATTCAACCTCTTCTGAAATTCCAGCATGCCTTCATCCTCTTCCCACTCATATGCAAAAAAAAACCTAAACACATTTTGCATACATGTATAGTGAGAGGCAGAAAAGATTGACCACTCATGGTGTGTTGACATGTCTCTACAGAGCTGACTGAAGAGACGAAGGGTCAGAACACAGACTGCAAAGCAAAGACCCTCTCCCACTGTAAATTGGTGTTTTGACTGAAGAGATTTAAGTGCAGAAATGACCAGATGATGATGACCTATGTGGCACATCACACTTACCGGTTAGGAAAGATGAAATGTATTTGTTTGCTGAGAGATGGTTTTGGATTATTTTTGTAATGGAGAAATAAATGTATGGTTTGTGTAGGGCCAATAATATAAAGGAAGATCTTGAAAACCGCAATTTTAACTCAGAAATGCCAGTATTTTCAATTCCAGTTTTAATACCTCTTCCCCTTTCACCAAGAAATCAAACACAAAATTTTTCCATTTGGATATATGTATAGTGAGATCTAAATATAAACATCCTGGTTTTCAATAATGGTGAGACCCTGGCAGTTCTTTTCATTAACTAATAGGCCTTCTGGCTGTTTATTGCCTTAAAAATAGGTCAAACAGCTACTAGTTCTGCATTTAGATTTGTAACCTTAGGAGACATTACTTAAGTACATGGCACGAGCTTTTAACTTTGGTGAAGTAAAGAAATGGGACTTCATAGTACTGCCATAATATGCTGATTTTAAGATCCACAGGCTTTGGTCTGTAAACTAAAAAAGGATGGGTTTTTTCCTTCTCCTTTACATTACCAGTAAGAAAGAAGAAAAAACATTTTGTAATTAGCCCTTCACTTTCCCAGTACTACTGACAGATATCACTAAAACACATTTCCAAAACATTGTGTGACAGAAAATTGGGACATGGCAGAAGTAATGAGGCTGATGAACACTGACCCCAGGAATGTGATGGGTTTGCTTTTGGCTGGGGGCCAACTCACACACACCTGCTTACCCAAACCCCTCGACTTGTGGGTTGAGATAAGAACAATTTAATAACTAAACTACTATAATATTGAAAATAATACTATATACAAATACACAAATGAGGGATACACAGTGATACTGCTCTCCACCCGATGACCAAGACTCAACTTGTTCCTGGAAAATGATCCCGGAGCAAGGAGAGTACCGAAGCCGCACTCACGGAATGGAGATAACAGTCCGAGTGTCCCAGACCAAGACCTCACTGGGGGGGTAAGGGGCGGAAGGCCTTGGGAGAGGGACCACCTGGAGCGAGATGACCCGGAGCAAAAGAGATCTGGAAACAAAAGAGACGATCTTCCGGAGAGTCCTCACCTATATACTGGGCATGACGTGTATGTTATGGAATAGATTATTGGCCACTCTGGGACTCAATCCCGAACCTAAGATCAAATCCTGGGCTAGTAACTGGGCCCGTGCTTCCTCCCAGCTTCTCTGGTCTGCGGACAGCCAGAGAAGCTGAGAGAACTTGGCAGACGCACAAACATCACTTTTTATCAGCTTTCTTCGGAGCACAAATCCAAAACAGAGCCTCTTGCTAGCTATTATGAAGAAAGTTAACTCTGTCTCAGCTTAACCCAGGACAAGCTTAATGCTAATGAAAAGCGGTCAGGAATCTTTATTAGTTACATGGAAAAGAAAAACTTTTGGGGTCTCATTTTTGTTTTACAAAATATTGACAGAGCTAATTTTGAAGCCTGTCTTCTGGGAAGTGGTTTCCATGAAAAATCCAAGGACTGTAGAGATATCAAGACAAAAATCTAAAAAATCTAACCTGGTGCCTTCCAAAAAAACTGAAACAAGTGAGAAAAATCTCATCAGATCAGATGCTGTTACCTTGTGAATACACAGAAATGGGCATATAAATTGTAAATATATAACTCAGTGTTACTGACATTCTGACCATACTGCTGTTGCCACCTCATCCTAGAAGAAAGGATGTGGTAGCAGATAAGGAGCAAGAATACATTCCACAAAATAAAATGTGATTATCATATGCAGGTCTCAGAATTAACTGCTTTTTCATGTCAATTTTAATTGTCAAAATCCTCCAACAGTACCTTTGAGACAATTGTTTTAAATCAACATGACAAAAAGCATGGCTTTATCTTCTTAAAAGAATGTGTCAAAATGCCTAATTTTGATATTGAAGTTGGCTTGCATAAAACATTTTCATTTATATGAATCTGAAGTATAAGCAAAGAGGCAAAACTAACACTTTATTACAAATTGTATTGTGTTTGTGTATTCCATCTAATTTATAAAGTTGCTTGTCATGGAAGCATATCAAGGCACTTTACACCCTGAAAGGAATTATACATCAGCTCCGTAAAAAGCCATCTCAGAAAGAGTATTTAATCTTACTTTAAAACATTTAGCAAGGGAATTAAATAAATGGCTGTAATACAGGCAGACCCAGAAGTCTTGCATATATTTATCTTTTGAATACACAATTCTCAGTAAGGCTGAATGAGGTAGGGCCACTTCAGCATCACAGTATTTGTTCAAGGCCTCTGCTGAATATCATTAATTAGCCCCTCTCTGCTTTCTGTTGATCTTACATTCTTTTATTGCTGTGTAAGGTCACAGACTGACAACCTAGAGCAGACTAAAGCCCTTTTTGTTATTCACAGAGTAAATCTCAAGTCTGTCAGCATCATTCTCTGCATTCTCCAAGCTCCATCAACCCTATTTCAGAAGGGACAATCTAATACGCAAAATGGAGTGTGGATAACCCCGTGTTCAAGATGCATTCAGTCATTAGTCCTTGCTGGGCTACTGAGCCGTGTGCCAGCTGTGCACTTGGTTCTGTTGAGGCTTATTAACTGGGAATCAAACAGACCACACAGGTAAAATCTTGGCTCAAATGAAATTCCTCTTTTTTACCTGAGTATTCCTGCTACTGTTTCACTGAGTCAGTCTTGTTACTGATACTCTGCCCTCTCCAGTGTGTGTTTCCTTGGAAGTTTGGAGGTGAGCACAGTCTGGACACAATGCTCCACCTGCACCCGGTCGGTCAGCAACGTTCCACTGCACTTCCCTGGGAAGGAAAGTAACTGACACTGTTCCACAGTGCTGTGGCTAAAAACCGGGTATGTGAAGGAGCCCACCTAAGGTGATCAGAAGTAGCACTGCATCATACTGCAGTCTGCCAAGCTGATAAGCCCACAGTCTTGACTGCCATCCACCCACAGATCTTTGCCTCCCTGTTTTTGAGAAGTAAATAGTAAAATGGGCTGTTGTGAGCTGTCCATCAAAATCACTAAAATACTTGGTTCCATATGTTCCATTCTTTTTTTATGGCTAGATGAGACATTCTTGCAAAGACCTAAAATCAAGAGCAGTGGAAGAAATTCTATAGTAAGAGAAAAAGCTAAGTTATGCTAGAAAGACCTGAACTCACACTTCTGAGAGCCTGAAGCAGCTGAGCACTGGTCCAGTGTCCAGGTACTTGTGCAAGCTCCTAATTCCCTTGAAGGAGGTTTATAGTCACTGAGAAGTGTCAGATCACAGCAGTAACTCTGTCCCTGAGAGTAGCTCTGTCCATACAACACAACACAGCACCAGTTTCTGCCCAACAGCTAGAAGAGCAGGGATGTTACACAGCACAGAGCACTGGTATGGAGATGTTAGGCTGGCCGTGGACACCATCTGCTGAGCTTTATGGCTTTGTAGCCAGATTTTTAACACCACCTCTTACAGCTCTGCATGGCACCAACGCATGAGGCTTAGACACAGTACAAAGCTGGTGTAAGGCCTGTTTCTGTGGCTCTGTGTCACTCTTATGTGTCACCTTTCGGTGGTAAATTTCAGGGATGCAGCAACACTTGCAGGGTCACTTTTACAGCAGGGAAATGAGTCTCTTGAATTCAGAGGTGATGGACATTTCAAACCGCATAGCAGTACTCAAACAGTTTCCTGAACTGTATAAAAGGTGAGCTCGAACTGTGCTCCTCACCGACCCATCACCACCCCATGCACAGAGTTTCTGCCTGAAACAAGGACTTCTGCCTGAAGAGCAGACACGTGCTGGAACGAGGGACTGGTGATGTTCTCTGTGTCTCTGTGTGCGTCTGTTTCTTTACNCACTCTTATGTGTCACCTTTCGGTGGTAAATTTCAGGGATGCAGCAACACTTGTAGGGTCACTTTTACAGCAGGGGAATGAGTGTCTTGAATTCAGAGGTGATGGACATTTCAAACCGCATAGCAGTACTCAAACAGTTTCCTGAACTGTATAAAAGGTGAGCTCGAACTGTGCTCCTCACCGACCCATCACCACCCCATGCACAGAGTTTCTGCCTGAAACAAAGACTTCTGCCTGAAGAGCAGACACGTGCTGGAAGGAGGGACTGGTGATGTTCTCTGTGTCTCTGTGTGTGTCTGTTTCTTTACTTCTGTCCTTCTGCCCCTCTTTCTTACTTTTCAACTCTTTTGTACTGTCACAATTGATAAGTGTGATTTGGGGCTTGCCTGGGAGAACTTGACCGGTGATGGTTTTGCAGTTGCTGAGGTAAATAAAATTGTGTTGTATAGTTTCCTCGAGTCATTGTCTGACTCCAGCTAGCCAGTGCTCCTTTTCGGGGAGTCACAAAAATCCTCTGTCGACCATCCACAGGAGTGGGGTGAGACACAAACTGTTCTTACAAGACATGAAAACAAGATATGAACAACTCCTTCCTGACAGCATAGGGAGAAAGAAAAGTAAATATACGTTACCTGTCTTAGGCACTGTCACCCTTTAGGAGCTCTGTTCCCGTCACAACAGACCTGAGTGAGCCACATTGAAGAACTTCTTTTCTGTTAAGATTTATTTCCTGAGTCAGTGTCCTACATTTTCTTCCACTTATTTTGTGTGGCTTTTTATTTTCATCTCTATTTTTTCAACCTACCACATCTCTTTCATACTTACCACTTTTGTTCTTGTTTCATCTCATTCTGCATTTCCTCACATTTTATAGGTCTTGTTGTTGTTATTGTCTGTACAGTTGCTGATGCTTGACTTTTCCGTTAATTTAAGATAAACAGAGGAAAATGAATTATGTTCGATGTTGAACATATGCACACAATAAACACCCGACTTTTAAAGGATGTCATGGAAGCATCTGCTATGCTATATTTTTACGACTAGTATAAAACTGAAATAATTGGTATTTACCTTTTATTTTCATCTTCAGATGTCATTTCTGCCCACCCCCTCTATACCCACTGAAATTGTAGCACTACATTAAAGTTAAATCCACATTTTAAAAAAAAGTCAATTTAAAAGCATTTTTGAACTTCTGAAATTAAAACATTCCCAAAGTAAAAATAATCTTAACTACTGCAAAGTTTTATGCCCCCCTTGCACTCTACACTCTTTACTGACTGACGACAGCTTAAAATCTGTGCTCATTAAGGCTTTACTACCTGTTGGTGTGCATGTAAGTAAAAGGCATTTGTGTCTGACTACTTAGACTGAACTGACGCACCCAATAAAACAGGCATTGAAACCTCAGTAAAAGGTTTTTTGGCACCCCAAGAAGCGGGAGGAATCCTAGAATAATTAAAATACATAGAAGGCAACTCTGAGCCAGCAAGACAGCTACAGCACTTGGTAACTGTCACTTGATTACTCTTGAAAGCTGATAAAAATCAGAAATAGTGATTGCCCACCACAGGCATAAGATATCCTTACTGCTTTAAATACATAATAACTGTGTTGCAGGAGGTCTAATCAACAGCTACCTATAATCTCAGTGATAGCTGTAAAAATGTGTTAATGAAATATTCATGCGGGTAACTGATGTAGGCATAAAACGTCATAACCTGTTCCTTTTTATTAATAAATACTTTATCGGGCCATCCTGTTCCAACTTATTTTCCTACAAAAGCAATGTAGGTTCAGCTGCTGATTCTCACTGTGAGCAATATCTCACTAGAAATGTCGGTCTTGAACCAAACACCTGAAGAAGCAAGGTTCAGATGTTGGAGCCTATTCCTGGAGACAATGGCATGATTTAGTGCCTTGAATGTAATTGCATGTTTTAGAGATTGTTCCTGTTGCTTAAAATATATTGGCAAAGTTCTCATTTGGGAAAGACAAGAGTTTGTATATACGTGGGTTATTCTCGCTCCTACTTTCATGGCTTAGGAAGACATCAAAGAGGGAGGAGTTTGTTCTGCAATGGCATAAGGCTGACATGACAACTGCCTCTCAGTCTTGGAAGGTCATTTAATCTCTCTGCATCTCCCTTCAGGATAATCAAACAGGCAATACTTCCTTTCTGCTTTCCTTACAGACTGAGTAAACATTAAAACAGATCCATCAGTATGTGCCTGTGAAGTGAAAGGGCAACGTCACACTAGTAATAAATTATTTAAAATAATTTAGGCAGAAGTATACAGTTTGCAATGTACATTACATCATCTGTGAAACATGTATGTAAAATTAAGCAACATGGTAGTGTCTAATTATGAGGCTTCAGAACATCTGTCATGACAGCAGACAAAAAATACAAAAACCTTCAGGTTATAAAGAATCAAAAATCATACCCATCTCAAGACCATGGGAGGTTCCTAAAATACTGTAAGAAATTCTGAAAGTTAGGCAGTTATTTGATAAATACAGCCCATAATCCATTTAACTAGGATAGAGATTATTTTGTACAGAACAATAAAACCTTTGCTTACATTATGGCATTGTATATGAACTTTTACTCCACTTTCTTGTGATTAGAAACCTAAACTTTATCTTTGAAGCCTGCAGTGATCACTTCCTTGATAGAAAGGATTTAATTTTCAACTCCTTTTTGAATTTCATTTGCCAATTCAGTACTGTTAAAAGTTTCAATGTATTAAATGAGGCAATGTGGAAAATATTTTTAAAGACAAGGAATCATCTGGATAAAATGTCCAATGATCATATCAAATAACATTCCAAATGTACCTCTTGACTCACAGTTTAGCCACCCACAGTTCTACTGTCATTTCAATAGCTTTACCAGAATAGCAAGATTCATCTGTTACCTGAAAAAAAATCTAAGCTCCCCTTAGAGCAACTTAAAATATAAAATACCGAATTTAGCTGAGAAGAACTAAAAGACAGATCCAAGAAATAAATTCAGTTGCTCCAAGCAAAATTTGCAACCTTGCTCAAAAAAACCTACTCAGCTGCTACCTGCTCTGGAGACACCTACATGTGATATATATTTACCATTAGAAGTTATCAGGCTACCTAGAGCTACCTAGAGTTGTGCCCAGGAGTGTTTCAAATCACTGCAACCATGAATCACAGGCTTCCACTACAAGAGGGGCCCCACAGGCAGGATGGAGATTATCTCTGCTAGCCACATCAGAGCTACTGCCAATGCACCACACAGGAGCTCCAAAGAGCCAGACTCGTTAAACATGCAGAGCAGATTTAGAGGAACCTAAGATCACGATCAAGACCTCACTCTGCATCATGGACACAGTCAGAGCAGACTCAGGGCAGCAGTGAAATCGAGCTGCTCCAGATATTCGTGCAGGGTGCCCAGGCACCTCCGACACCCCTTCGACTCTGCCACTCTTCATCTGCAGCTGTGCTGGGTAACTCAGAACAGGTCTCACACTCCATATTTCAGGATTCATAGACAGCGTAGCAAGGTACTTCTCCTCTGCTTGGGGATCTGCTTGATGTGACTCTGAAACACTTACCACGGTTTATCAGAGTGAGCACCACCTACAACACAGAAAACAGGCACAGGCGGCACCTCAGGTCTTCCCCATGAACTAGTGTTTAGTACCATAGTACAGGACAGGTAGGTAAAATTTTCCTTTTTTTTTTCAAAACCAGTTGTCTTCTGTCCCTGGTGAATTCCTAAAAACTAGTTATAGATTTTTAGGTTTGTTGACATTGTTCTCTCAATTGCTCACCTTTCTGTTCCAGAGGACTCTGAATTATTACTGTGCCAAAGCATCACTCCAGCAGGAGAAGCTGGTCTTATCCATATGCAAAATAGCTACCAGAATGGAAGCTGTACCCTTCCCAAGGATTTGTGTGTTTGACTGTCCGCAGGCAGAGAGGATAATGAGTCTCAGTCTTCTACATCCTATTTGAGTAATGTAAATAACTGGTACATTATCTAATAAAAGGGTCTTCACCATACCAGTTGCCTCCTAAAACAAAACTTTGGGCACCTATGCCATCCAATGAAAAGAAATTTACGAAGATGAAAAGCAAGTTCCAGACTGTAAATCCCAAGAGAAGTAGCTCAGAAGATCCCTGCTGGCCTGCCAATAATTTCAGCTTCTATTCTGAAAGCCCCTGTTTCTCATGAGACATGGATTAACTAGCAAAGCTGCAGCATCAAAGGGTACTGAAAACACTAGGTTTCTCAGCTGGTGTCCTGCAACAAACACAGCTAAATTCAGATGCTCGTGCACTTATCTCTGTTCAAAAGCAGCCGTATGTCCTGTCTCTAGTCTTTAATCCTGATTTGTACATATGTTGGGAGCTAGTCTAGGCAAGTTTAAAAAAGCTCCTTGACCAATTAGCTCTTGTTTTATATCCCTAATCTTTAAAAAAATTAATCTGGAGTCAGATTTCTCAGTGCTCTATGGAAAGAATCTTAATATTAGTCCACTGGTAATATGATAATATAGATAAAATAGTAACCTCAATTATGCTTTCAGCACAGCATCATGCAAACATCCAATAATTATTGTTAATTTAAAAATTATCTGCAAGCCTCTTTTTTAGATGTGTGAGAACTGGTCATTTGATTTTATAATGATGAAAGTATAAAAAGGTTTTAAAAAAAATGAAGTAACAGGTCATAAAATACCGAAAGAGGTGTAAAAGAAGTTGATTATGTTGCACAAGATGATCATAAAGCAGTCAGGACCAGGAGTTAACATGAATGGAGATTCAGTATTTTATTACCTTCAACACCTTTCTGCTTACACTGTCAGCACAGTAGCCTGAAAACATTCAGTTTGTAGAGAGCCAAAGTTAAGTCATGATAACCATGGGCTGTGGAAGTAATCTCTGTGAGAGCACATGAGATAAGGATGCAGAACAATGCTGTTTAGGTAGCATAGGCTTCAGTGCAAACTCCAAAAAAATTATGCCCTTAGTTCTGAAGAAATACTTGAGTAAACCACCACTTCACAATTTTCTGGGCAGCCTGAAAACTTAGGACACCCAACATGTGGCTCATATATGACACGTATTGTCGCAAGTCACTATGAGATGAATAATACACTTTACGTACTTGAGGTGAGGTATCTGGAAAGTCTGGAAATGCTAGTTTTCTTATATGTTCCCTGTAGAATTAGTCTTGCTTCCAGTCAAGTCCCAAACATCTTTTTTTCCTTAAACTGCAATAAATTATTTTAAATAGATACAAAAAATAAATATTGAAGCAGACAACAGCAACAAAAAAAGATGTGTTTGCTTCACCTGTTCTAAAATGCGTTCTGGATGTTTTCATAAATTACTATTTTGGAAAAAACAAATACACATACAAGATGCATAAACTAATATGGAATTATCTTTGAGCAGTCAGTCCATGAGCCATGGGTACTTTGGAGGTATTACATATTTTTGAGGGGAAGTTCTTGTATCCTCTGAGCTGTTTAAATAGCTGTGAAGTCTTTTCATTCCAACGGAAAGGGCCCAGTGAGCATCCATTTGTCCTGTAAGAGGCATTCAGTGGCAGATGTTAAAGGAAGGGAAAGATCTAGATAGATCTGGAGGGTCACAGACTTCTCTTTGTTTGACTGCTCAGAAACAAAGCTTATAGCAAGAGGAAAATGAAGAGCACCAAAGGAAATGCCAGTACACGTTTGTTTACTACTTGCATGATGCATACTCTCTGTGATCTGTATCTACTTATTCCTTACAAGTGAAAGCTGCCTCTCCCAATTCAGAATTACCAGGTTGCACTGAAAATTATTGTTGCAATCTCCTATTCTACTGTGTCCCTGGTCAGTACCAAATAAGATTTCACTTTATGTAAAAATAATAGTGAAATATATTTCTAATGTCTTGATGCTAGACTAGTTTAACAACACAACCTGATTGCTGTAAGCTTCATACTCCCTTCCAACTTGGTTCTGAAATTAGTTTGTGCAGTCTTCCAACCAGTGCAGCTTTTCTGCTTGTTCCACCACAGTTTGTAGCGTAGCTATAAACAACACAGCAGGGTGCTGCAGCCTCTGTGGAGTCATCACAACTCTTCAGGCACCAAGAGAAAGATGAGACAGCACCAGAGATTTAGGCTACATGAACATGCATAATGCTTTGTATTTGTCTCCCCACTGCTTTGGGCCATTTATTTCTCAAAGAGAAGGCATTTTCCACCCTCTGCCTGCTGGGCTGGGCTGTGTTTGTTTTGTTTTCGTTTTTTTTTATTCTGGAAGTCTGTCTGGCTTGCAGTTAGGTTTGGATCTTGTTTTTGAAGTAGAGATACTGAAAAACACATCCATGGGAAATACACATGGGAAGATAAGCTCTTCTGCTCTTTCTCTCTGTGTCTCTTACACACCATCTGCCACGTGGCTAATGTAGACAGATGTGCCTGTGAGTAGGAAGTTCTGGTTTCATTAGTCTTAATTCACCTGTTTCTCTCTGATTTAGTAGAACAGCTTTAGCCTTTTCATGCCCTCAGTCAAAGGGTAAGCACCATAATTATGACCAACCCAAGAAGGAAACTGTCTGAAAAACGATCATTTCAGCCTTTGGTTGAGCAGGGGAGCAGTAATCACACCAGAATTCCCTCCCGGAGAATGGTACCCAAGGCACAGTAAATTGTTCACTGATACCTGCTTTCTCAGAGGAGGTTGGTTTAATGAAAACTCCGAGAGTCATTACCATATACTCTCTGGTTGTTGAAAGGGCTTCCAAAGCACTGCTTCCTTTTCTTTTTTCTCATCATTAGTAATAACTTGTTGGATTTTCTCTGCTAATGTCCATGGCTAGTTAAGGGAAATTAAAACAGAGTGACAGCATCAAAATGGCAGAAAATTAATTGGTGTGTTCACCTAAGAACAAGTCTCCATTGTTTCTGTTTGAATTCTTTGCTGCACCGTTGATGGTCACTCTGGTAATGTACATTCCCTCAGCTGAGATGAAGAAATGCCAGGTGCTAAAGCAACAATTTGCCAGAATTTCTGACATCACTTCAGCTGTTAGTCTGGAGATGGCTGCTGCCAAATGACATGCATGTGACCCACATGGCAGATACAGTAAATTTTCTTTCTCTGGTTTGTGCCCTCAGTCATTGTGATCACCTACTGGATGTTAACGTACATTGAATTCAGCTGTTACCTTTTTCTCTGTGTAAGTTGATGAACTTTGTTTCTTAAGTCATACTTCAATTGCCTGTGTGTGACACAGCCGTTTGGCACTGGAGAAAGTACCTGTTCCCTGGAACCCGAGAGCAGAGTTGTATTTTAATGCTCTGCAACCATGGTTACATCCACAGTGCTTTCCTGAATTTCACACAATAGAGTAACTAGCTCAGCACCGTTGCAGCAAGAAAGGCTATTCATTCGCTTGATCCTTCCACGTGGGAGTCCTTCCCATTAGCTGTTTGTTTAACACAGTTCACAGTGAAACTGATCATGAACATTTCTGTTGTTATTTGAGCTATATTTTCCTTAATTAATATTAGATGGAAACACAATTCATTCTTAAGTGTGGAACTGCATCTAGAGCTACGTTTAATTTCGGAGTTCTTTTTGTGTTATATTTGTAATATAAACGTGATTTCTTTTTTTTTTTTCTGTATTTACTGGTTCATACAACCTAAGAATTTGCATTTGGAACAGGAAATGTAATAATTCAGCGAGGAAAGTAGAAAGTGAAATCAAGAGAACTACTTAACTCTCAGACAGAAATAGTGGTTGCAAACCTTCATTTGCCTTTAAGGCTCGCAAAGTAGCTACAAGTCAGAGGAAGAGATGAAGATTATAGACACAGATGGTCTAACAATGAAAGAGGTAAAGGTAACTGAGAAAACTCTTAAGAAACTGAAAGATCATTTATGTTCTGTCTTTCTTTGGCTCTGGACAATTAAGAGTACCTGGCTCTGAGAACTATGGCTTGTTTTGGAACTGTGTGTTGAGAGATTTACCTTTAGAGTATGTCATGGACCGTCCCACTCCCAGATCCGTGTTTATGTCTCAACCACTTGCACAGAGCACTCAGACAGAACGTTTGTAAAGAAGAGGCACAACCATGTCTACGAACACCTCAGGCAGAGCATGTTGGAAGAAAAGCTCTTTTGTGAAGGAATATTAGCAAGTTGTTAATGTTTTGAGTGATGGACCCACCTGTTGAGGTGGGGCATGGGTGCTGGGGGCTGGAGTCTGTCTCCCCAGGGGAGAACCAGCTGCCCCCTTCCCACTCCCCCCCCAAAAGGCAGCCTGGATGCAGGGCTGTTGCCACCCCAAAGGTCAATCTGGAAGGTGACCTGGATAACAGGGCTGTCACCCCCACACCGAGGGGTGGTCCCAGATGGACCAAACTGTATAAAAGGTGAGCCTGACCACCTACTCTCTGTTGACCCACCACCCCACCACTAAAGAAGTTTCTGCAGTAAGATTTCTGTCTGAAATGAAGGTTTGTGAAGATTGACATGCACTGGAGCGAGGAAAATTGTACATTTTTATATTCATTCATGAACAATGTACAGAGAGGTTTCAGAGATGGTGATATTTGGGCATGACGTAAAATAGAGAATACTAAATACATAAACCAATATATAGTATGCTTAAAAGCTGAAGAAGATATAGTGGCTAAATTATTATAGGACATTCTAAAGAATAGTTAAGGGTTTAGAAAAAAAATGCCTAGGACAGAGTTTTCTAAATAGGAATTTTCATATAAAAAAATCTTTGCATATATATCAAAGCCTCTAACTGGCTTCAGTATGGATTTATTGGCATGTATGGGTTTTCCCTGCCCACATATGTAAGTAGATCTCTCAAATTGCTGTAATTATGACCCAAAAATCAATCCCCACTGTTGGAAAAAGTGAGCGTGCACCGGTGCCTATGGTCATGACATGAACATGCCTGTATCCACACCTCTTAGATGAGGAAAGCATTCTTGGATAAAAATAGTATCCTTGAGTACCTGCATACCCAAAATCTTGCTATGGATAAAGGGCAACAAGTCTTTACTGTATGGAGACAAGAATTTGTTATTGCCCTGACTGAAATATGAACAACCTAGTCAGGAGGCTATAAACAATCATTAGTCCAATTACAAAGTTAGTAACAGCCATAGTCCAAATTAATACAAAAAAACCTTCATTAGAAATACAGTTAAAATTGTTGTAAAAAACTATTCATCAGTCTCTCTGCCTTTTCTCTGCTGTGATGTTCACCCTTCCAGTGTTCATCTGGGTCACAAGGCTGATGGTTTCATTCTTTCCCAAACAGGCTGGAAAGAGAGATTTGCTGCAAGGTGTCAGTATCCTAGGATTTCTACTGGGAGGTGTACAATGTTTGTGATGGGATTTTCTTCCTCCCCAGTCTTGGGATCTCCTTGGGTTTCTTTTCAAATGTTTTTTGCTTGTAGTCCCAACTTCCCTCTCAGGGGCTCCCATCTAAAGCCAGAGAACACCACAGTTGTTTCCCGCAGCCCCAGGTGCCCTCAAGGAATGCTGTTTGTCATCTGCTGACTCCCTGCCTTTGTCAGGATGATGCCGTATCAGGGATCACAGGATGAAGCTAAAACAGGAGAGCCCACAGGCACTGTCCCTCTCAACAATTGCAACACCAGGCTGAACACAGCTGTGGACACAGCAACCCTGGATAAATCCCAAGATCCTGTACTATTGGAGCGGTATGAAGCCTGGGACCTGTTATGACTCATGACAAAAATGTATTTCCTGGGCCACTATGACAGGGGTGGTGTGATTGGAGGGAACCGCTGCTGGAGAACATGTTGTTAGATACCACTGCTTCTCCAAGATGCCACACCAGACATACATGGTGAATCCTCTTACCAAATGTGTATCTTGCACCTTCATCTGGGGCACAGAGGAATCACTTCTGCCCACGTGCACAGCTGGTACAGCAGCAATACCAAGGGCTGAGCCAGGCCACTTTTGAGGAAATCAAGAGATCACCAGCTGCCGGAGCTGGCATCCCAGCAAGGAGGAGGCAAAGGATACCAAATGAGACATTGCTGGTATCTAGCAGGGATAAAGGTTACAATAAAAGCAATCCTCAATGGGACATGTAGATTTCTATTTGGAGAGATGAGGATGAGTTGCTAATGGGGCCATAGACCCTCCTTTCAATACTTTCATGTTGGTGCTCACCTCTCAGCACTGCACTGACATTCATCACAGGGTAGTACCACAGAGTTGTTCTCAATATTAAGTGTCTAAACCCATACAGCTTTGGTGTCTAATTTGTACTGTAGTTCCCATAATAAATTATCACCATGATGATGAGTTCAGAATGTCTCTTTGACCTTGATAAAAAGGAAAATCTGAAGAAAAAAATTATCAGTGTTTGCTTAGAGTCTAACACATAAAACGATATGAGGAAACTTTGGTCTTGACATGTCACTTTCAAGTGGAAGCATTTACTGCTACCAACAAATATCAATTAGTATGCTACCTGAATTTCACTTTTACTGTGAGCAGTATGAAAGTGATCTATTTTGTTAATATGCCTTTTTTTTAAAAAAAAAGAGAGAGAGAAAAAAAAGAGAAGTGATATGTCCATTTACCATATGAAAATTTTATAAAACTGTTTCTGCTAATGAGATTTTGAGTGTTGATGTTTTCAGATACTTTATCTGTCACAGAAAGAGTGATGCAACACTTAGTCATGTAAAACAACTTGGAGACTAACCAGAAATTAAGTCACTAAAATAATGAGAACATCTGTTCAACATCTGTTGTCTAACTTAATTTACTAGACCTGAGTACAGGAAAAAACAGTGTTCTCGTTACTGGTCCATTGACAAATGAAGTAATGAGAAATCGACTGGAATTATTAGCAGCTCCATTGCAGCTTAATGTCCATAAGCTCTCACGTAAGATTGATATGATTTTTTTAAAAGTCAGATTTTTATCATACAAATAATTGCTTTTCAGCTACTTCTGCTAGCACCATTTTGAACATAAGCAAAGAAGTAAATGTTAAACATGATTGAAGTGAACAATATATAACAAAACTCTCGCTCAACTTTCTTACCACTGTTTTTATTTGAGTTCAGGATGAAATATTGTGTTTTTTTCCTTTCATGGTTCCATAGAAATTGATGCAGTATCATGGAACCCAGACTTCTGCTAAAGAAGTTTCAACTTATTTGCAGTTCTAAGGGAATTTCTGAGAATCTTAAAGAGTATTATTTTTCATTTATTTTATCCACCTTAATTGGAACCTTTTGAAGTATGCAAGCATCACATTATTTCCTTTAGCATATCAAAAATAGACCATATAGAATATGAGATTAAAATATGTTTGTGCTTCAGTAGTGTAAATATGTATAAGCTTTACATGAAACATAGTCAGCATTTATTGCTGATGTAGCTATTGATTAGTAAAATCTCAAGTGAAAAGGTTACATTAGTCTTGCATTAAAATGCTCTGAAATTGACCTTATATCACATTTTATGACCTGTTTTTTTCTCTAATGGGAGTGTTTTGGAAAGCATTTAAATTCATAATCTATCCCTTGAAGTTTTTTTATCACTTTCTTTTTTGTTATGGAAATAATTTATAACTGAATCATGTTTACTGGAACAGAAACTACTCCTCCTACTAGAAAAGTACAGTTTTAACTTGAGGCCCTCGTGGGGACCCACATCCAGAGGAAATCTCACACTCTGCTGAGGCTTTTATTCACTTGAGTTCGAACATCATTCACTGGGGAGGAGGCGGGGGGAGGAAAAGAAGGTTTGGATATCAGGAATATATGCAGTGAGTGATCCTGTAAATCTGTGCCTCCTTTTCCCACAGACTTGCCTGAGAACAAGTGCAAACATCTGAGGGCACATTAGACCTCACATGGATGATGGGAATGATTGATTTCACTTAAGCATGTGATTTAAGGATCCTGATGAAAAGTGCAGGAAATTCAACAGGTTTAAACTCAAGAATGTGTGGGGAAAGCAATTAACTTTCTAACACCTCATCCATCTAATGGGAAGGATTCACCGAGCTTCACTAAGTCGAAGTTCAGTGTACAACAGAGTACAAGCTCAGTACGAAAGAGAGAGTCGAGCACTGCATTTTACTTTACAGAAGAGCCCAGATACATAATTGTGTTATCACATGGCAGCCGATTTCCAAGTAGTATTGATGTGCATGATTCTTCCTGTTTCATTATAAACTAATCTAAGTCAAATTATCAAGAACTGACATGGGTTGAGAGCATTCACACCAAGTGCTGCAGCTCAGCTGATGAACTTGTAATGGTGCAGGAACTTGTTTCTGTGTTTCCCATTCCTTCACATGTCAGTGTTCTTGACTTACCAATACACAAAATAAGCCAGATCAATTTAGGTGGATATTTTGCAGGGAAGCAAATCATTAGTTCCCCTCTGTCTCCCTTTTTCTGTGTCACCCTGACCCAACACTCCAGGCTCAGAAGAGCAGGAGGAACTGCTGTGCATACAAATGGTGTCAGCACGGGGACGTCAGGGAAGGGAGGGGGAATCCCAGACTTTTTTTCCTTAGGTTGTGCCTGGACTAAGAAGGCAGCATATGACTTGTGAAGGGACACACACATCCCTGCCGTGTGGCCTGACACAGGATGTGTCATCAGGGTTTACCATTCACTCCGGGGCTGCAACTGTCTCTGGATTTCCTCTGCAACTCTGAGTTAAAAATCTCTGAATTAAATTTGATCAGAGAAAAGAGAGATTAAACTGGCCTTCCAATTTTGGAAGCTGTGGTAAAAGTGTTGACTTGTATATAATTGAGGTGCCATCTTTTTAGCCACTGTTTGTTGATCACAGAAACAAGATTGAGCAGTACCTGCTGTATGCTATGCCCAGCTCCAGGTTGTGCTCTAACCCATGCACTTCATCAAAAACTTGAAAGAAATAGGAAACAAAGTTATGCAAGATGAAGGAAAATTTTCAGACCACCATCTACAAAAAAGAAGCCTGATCTGCTTTTACAAAAGCAGCAAGATTTTGTTGCGAAGTCTACATCTAATACTAATTCTTGTCATGACCACAGTGATTTTCTACATTTCAGATTATTTTTGGTTTCTCTGAGGCAGATGGAGTTTGCCTTTCCCATGATGTCCTGGGGGTGAAGGTTCAGTAAGGATGAACTGTGCAATCTGCTTCACTATAACACATGACATACTGTTGATCAAAGAAGAATGTGTTAAGGACCAGATGTTGCAAGTAGTAATAACATGTCCCAAGCCTTGCTTTCACCTAATGCATGACATGGTGGAGCTAAAAGTACTTGTAAGATGTGATCAATAGGGAAAACGTAAGTGAATACCACTGAAGAAATATGTCAGTTAATCTTTTTCTCATTATTAATTCTCCCCTTCCCTATTTTAATATTCTGCTGTAATTCCTCTCTTGTGTTTAATTTTCTTCATCAATTTTTTACCCCATTGGGATATTTCACTTAAAATTGGATTGATAGCTGCCTTTAATTTATTCTTTTCACTTACAATGCAGGGGTCCACTTTTTCCCCAAACGGTACAACACTGCTGAGCATTATTTCAAATCCTAAAGGAAAGAAGTATCTTCCAATAAGTCAAACTCTTTCCCTCTATCTCAGTAAGGTTGTTTAATTCTATTTATTCAGTAGACTTCTAGTGAAGAATACCCATTTAAAGAGTTATGCTACTACATTTTGAATCTGTTAGAGGGAATCTTGGGTTTAAGAGATGGAACAAGAAAATTGATCATTGTTCATTTCCAGAGTCGACATGGGTCTCTTACGTGAGGTGGTATCATTTCATCTTTGTGTCACACTTTCCCATCTATCTGAGTGTCTCACTTTCCCATCTAGCTGAGTTAGTATAAGAGACTAGCAGAACATGATTCAACAATGTTATGCTTTTTCAAAAATAAAACCAAAACCAAAATCCACCAAACAGAAAAACACACACCATACTAGAAGGACATTTGGTTTGCAAGTTGTATAAGATAATCCTTCAACTTCTTTTTGTTTCCTTGTGTCTTCAGTTGAAATACAGTCCAGAGGATTAGAATAATCTTAAAAAAAATAAGAAAATCAATATATTTGAGTGAAGCTACTAGGATTGTTTAGACTAAAGAATAAAAGGCTAATGGGGGAGTATGTTAATGGTTTTCAGACACAGGTATTTGAGAAGGGGGACATTAATCTTTTCTCTGCGTCAGTGCTGAATAGAATAAGAGGTAATGGATTTAAATTTCAGCAAGAAAGATGGGGGTTAGTCATTAGAAAAAACTCTCTAATAAAAAGAACAGTGAAGCCTGGGATATTATGGAGCCTTTAAGTTCAGTTTAGACAGGCATCTGTCATAGATATTAACACTTTGGGGGACAGGTTTAAGGACAAGCTGATCTCTTGAGTCCTCCGTTTGAGAGACACATTTTCTAAAACTCTATTTCTTTTCCTGAATCCTTTGCTATCCTGTCTTATCTGTAAGAAGAAAAAGTGACTCTTTCTGAGTGAACATTGTGAGAACAGCACCGGTAGGACCATGTCTGTATCACTGTATATGTCACCGAAATGCAACTAATTTATGCGTTACATCTTTTTATAGACAGTTTATTGCCAATTCCTACCTCTAACACTTGGAAATATTGAAAAAA